>VYZS01012323.1:0-15448 GCA_013400695.1 Neodrepanis coruscans | reverse complement strand
CTTCCACTTTCATCTTGAGGGCCCAAATGTCCTTTCCTTGACGACCTTCTCAGAGGGCAGGTCTGATGGCTGTCTGCCGTGTGCCAGCCTGTGCAGTGGCCTTCCCACTTCTCCATGATCTTCTTCCCTGACATTAAGCTTTCCCCTTTCTACTGCCTTCCCACAGGGTCTTTCTACTTTCCCCCTTTCTCCTCCAGTTTGTGCCCATCCTTCCCTAGGCACAAGTGATTAGTGTTTTGATCTTTGGCAGCAGCAGTGATGACAAATACCTCGCTCTGTTTCACCTTCCTGGCACTGGCAGTCGCTCCCTGATGTCCTGCTGGGCTGTAACTCATTTTGGTGTGCTGCCAAGGAAGAGTAAGCTTTGGTAGACTCTGTGTCAGCTCCATGGCAGCACTCTAGGCTTGTTCTGCTCCAGACTACTCCTAATAAATATGATTTATGAGGCCATCCTTTCCCAAAATGGTTTTGAAGAAATGATGCTGATATCTATATCTATCACACACAAAAAGCAATGTGGGTTTGTTGGTTGTTTTTTTTTCAGTTTGGTTTCGTTTTTGTTTTGTTTTATAGATTTTTGGTTGTTTTTTTTGTTTCATTTTTGGTTTGGTTTTACTGGAGTTTCTTCTTTTGTTTTTTTAATATTAGGCATCTCTGTGGAAAAAATACACACTTTTTCTTTTCTTTCTTTTTTTAAAGTGTGATCAGATTCCCTGGATTAAATTACATTGCCATAAAGCATTTCACCTATGCTCTGTAGTGTTGCAGTGGTGTCATACTGAGCTAAAGTTACAGAAATATGAAACCAAGAAGTATTTCATTTATTTTAAGAGCTCCTCAAAGTCATCCCAAAGTTAGGAATCATACAAAGGTATATCCTCTGGAAAAGGAGCGGACATTTCACTGCAGTCTGTTTATTCCTCTTTGTTTGCAAAATAGTCCTCCTTTCACCTTAATAAATAGAAGAATTAATGAAAGCTTTTTTTGGCACTCTGGCTATTACTTTTATATAGCCATCAAAAGGAAGTGTGAACAGGATTGACAATTTCATTTATCTTTGTGATAGAAATGCAAAGTAAAGAATTTGTAGCANATGCAAAGGAGTTTTATATTATGAAAACTCAAACCTTTGCAGAATGTCTTATATATTCTGTGCTAATAAGAACTGTAGTAAAAAATGAGCCTAAAGATTTACACCGACACATAAACACATGTGTATAAAGCACGGTAGAAGAGGAGAGGTAGATTTAGATGTGAATGCAAGAAGAAAAAACTAAACACAGTTAGACTGTTGTACTCAGAAAATGAATTAGTACTGCATTTTTCTGCCAAACATAGAACGTGCTCCTTATTTTTAATTGTCTCCTGAGCTGTGGATATAGAGCTAAATAGATGTGATAAAAGGTCAGGGGTTTTAAGCTCCACACTGAAACAATAAAAAAAGACAGAACTAATTGTTCTGAGACCTTTTGCAGTTTATAAGAAGGACAAAGGACTTTAGTGTGGTAATTTAGACTTGCTCCTGTCTCATGGAGTTTGGGGATGTATTGCCCTTTTCTGGCCCACAGAGGACCAGATTTCTTCCTCACCTAAACATTTATGAACTCTTTGCTCAAATACTTCCCAGGCAGGACAAGAGGTTAAAATGATACTTCTAAAACTTGAGGTGATTTGCAAATTTATCTGTCTTAATTATTGGATTCTCCAAATTGTCATTTCTCTCTTGGGACTTGCTATTTTNATCACACACAAAAAGCAATGTGGGTTTGTTGGTTGTTTTTTTTCAGTTTGGTTTCGTTTTTGTTTTGTTTTATAGATTTTTGGTTGTTTTTTTTGTTTCATTTTTGGTTTGGTTTTAGTGGAGTTTCTTCTTTTGTTTTTTTAATATTAGGCATCTCTGTGGAAAAAATACACACTTTTTCTTTTCTTTCTTTTTTTAAAGTGTGATCAGATTCCCTGGATTAAATTACATTGCCATAAAGCATTTCACCTATGCTCTGTAGTGTTGCAGTGGTGTCATACTGAGCTAAAGTTACAGAAATATGAAACCAAGAAGTATTTCATTTATTTTAAGAGCTCCTCAAAGTCATCCCAAAGTTAGGAATCATACAAAGGTATATCCTCTGGAAAAGGAGCGGACATTTCACTGCAGTCTGTTTATTCCTCTTTGTTTGCAAAATAGTCCTCCTTTCACCTTAATAAATAGAAGAATTAATGAAAGCTTTTTTTGGCACTCTGGCTATTACTTTTATATAGCCATCAAAAGGATGTGTGAACAGGATTGACAATTTCATTTATCTTTGTGATAGAAATGCAAAGTAAAGAATTTGTAGCAAGTTGTGTGCACATCATAATAAAGGGCAGCAAGAAACCCTTTTCCAGCCAGTGCAATTTATTTACCTCTTTTCAAAATCAACTTCTTATTGTGTGCCTACAAATCTGCCTGCTCTGAATACGCATTCAAAGAGAAAGAAAACAGGACAACTTTGAAAGGATATTACATAGGAAATTGCAAAAAGTACCTTGTAATTAGTTGGAAGTTTTGTCAAATTGGACAGTGTGCATTTTTGTGCATTTCAATAAGGTATAAAAATGCACTCTGCTGATGACCATGGGAAAGGGAATCCAGCATGAGACTGGTGAGGTCCACTCCTGCCTTCAGCAGTACCAGTGAGCAGGTGTCCATCCCCAGTGAAGGAATGACTGCCTGCAAATGCTCTCATCTGCAGGGGGTCAAAGACCAGAGGAAATTATGACCCTCAGGCAGAACTGATTCATATATACTCTGATTAGATACTATTATGTGAAAAGAAGCATAAGATAAAAGAGCTGAAATTAAGACTTTGGAGTTCACCTTCTCCTTCTCCATCACAGGGATCTCTCCATCGTGCCCTGAGGGTGGAGATTATTAGCTGTCTAATGTGGGTGATTCCACTGAGTCTAGACCGCTGTTAAAAAACAAACAATTCTGGAAGAAATGGCCCAGATCTATCTGCCCCAACCTGCTGTGTCCCACTCATTCAGGTACACTGGGTATGTTGGCCCTCACTGCTGAAGACAGGGGCTACACGTGTATCTGTGTGACACTCCTGGCTCATCCCAAGTTGGAAGAAGGCCCTAGTGGGAATTAGCCAATATCAAGTGCACTGAAAGCCTTTTCCTGTTAAGATGGTTGAGTAACGGGGCCATTCAAGTCCATGAGCAGACCTCACACTCTCTGCACTTACTGATCACAACAAATGTCAATAATAACCTTTATATAAAAGGTAGACAGGGTTTTTTAGAAGAATGGAAGAAAAAATGACTTCTTGTGTTGAGGCGAGAAGTATTACCAAAGGTCTAGAAAGAATTAATTATGGGCACGAGCAAGGCAGGTTTTTTGAACATGAATGCTAAAGTGCCCATCGAGCACCTGCCAGAAAATTTCAGATCATCAGCCATGAGAGGTAAATCATGACAATGAGCAGCTGGGGGAAAATAACAGACTCTCACTGCCAGTCCAAGCTGGTATTTCCATAATGTCCTAATCAAGGAACGGATCCTCACCATTGCTGTTTAACTAAATCAAAGGTTTATGGTGGTTCTTTATCCTGGAGATAAGATACAGTCTCTGCACAGAAGAGGGTAAACTAGACTCACAAAACCTCCAGTCCAAACGTACGATAAACTCAAAAATATGGTTGAATACAAGATAAAATGGAGTCCTGGCATTCCATTTGGCAGCATTAGCATGTGGTATCAGCAACACCTTCTTCCTTCCCCCTAAACACCAGCACAAGCCAAATGTGGAAAAAATAGAAACAACACTGTTTTTCATGTGCTTTTTCAGTCTGCGGTTTCACTGAATTTGCAAAAATCTGAAAAATCTAATCAACCATTAAAATGTGTAACAACAATGATAAAAAATCATGCTTTGAGGGAGCATACACAAGCAAATGCTGATGATGAAGAAATATAAGTAGAATTTCTGACTCATGATGGAGAGATTAAAAGTTTGGTCAGACGGTTTTAGTAAATCATCATTTATTCATTAACTTGTACTGTAGCATACTCTTATTTATTTTGAGAGCAACGGCAAAGTACAGCTGCACAGAATGTAGGTAGAGAGCTAGATAAAGGAGAGTCTTAGGACAGGTGGTATCCTAGATTTTTAAGCAGACATTTCTGTAATTAGCAGTGGATTCACCAGATCCAAAACATTCACTTGTGTTAAGTGCCTTCATGTATTATCAGGGTTATACTAAAGCTTATCAATTACTTTGGAGAATTCATAAAAATACAGATATCTAATATATTTGGCGAATAAAAGATGCTGAATTTTTGTCTTAACAGCTACGGTTACATTTCATAAACTACAAAGGTGTCTTCAGTCTGTGTGGAATATTGTGTAAAATTTTCTGTGCAATACAACTCAATAGCATAGCAAGTTGTAGCCTAAACACTTGCTCAATATTTTTGGAAGCAGCACTGTGTCAAAAGTGCAGCATTTTTTTCTACCTGAGTAAGCCACAAGTTCAAGTGCAATCAGGTGAACATTTTAGTCTTAGCTTAACCTCTAGCACTAGACAAAGAGTCTGGAAAGCTATCAGCTATTGTTCAGGAAAAGGTCAAAACTAACTGCCATAACTGCCAGCAGCTGTTGCTGGATATATAGGTTGATCCAAGTACAGCCAAAATAACAAAAAATATCTTGTAAGAAAAATAAAGTAAATATGACAGTATCTTAAAAACTTAAATTATTACAGTAGATACATTGGAAGAGAAGTCTGCCTTCTTTTTTAATCATCTCTACTATTATTAACTTTACACCTGAAAAGTTGAGATGCTTTGGAGGCTTCATGAGAGGAGTGTCCATGGGCTGCAGCAACCCAGCACTGCAGAGGCCAATCTGGCCTCACTGCCCTCATGTCCTATTTTAGCCATGATTACCATCACCAGCCTCAGGCCTCTGTTTTCCTGAGATCTGCTTTTGATTTGGCGGCATCATGCTGACAGAGAAACTTTAGACAGCAGCAGAGCTTCCTAATGCAAAAGTTGCTTATTATTGTTGGGATTTTCAATAATCATTAGCTATTGTGATTCACTGTGATACACTCCACCAGAGTCTCATTAGCCAGCTAGTCCTGCCTATTTGACTTGGCATTTCTAATCCACAAAACTAGGCCATGAAGTTGGACTTTAAAAGACACCTTTCCTGACAGCAGAAAATGTACAATAAGCAGCAGTGAGGAGTCACCACCTGTACAATAAAATTTTACTCTAACAAGCAGGTGATGTAATCTTGGCAATCTGGATAAAATGAATCACAATAAGGTTATGATTTGAAAGCCAACTAGGATTTTCCTATTCAAAGCATTATTTGAAATATTGGGAGTAGTCATTATGGCAAAAGCCATGTGTGTCATCCAGGAAGAAAACACAGAAAGCATTTTGGTGAGGTTTTGGCTTTCAGGAGCTGGTCTCAGAGACACAGCTGGGTAATTCAGGCAGTGCAAAGCAGCCCCTTTCCAGTGCAGTGATCGTCCCTGGAGGGCTGTTCTTTGTTCCCATGCCTGTTCCTTCATGCCAAGAAGGCAGGGTGTGCTCAGCCCATGTGCCATGGCTGGCACTGGCACCGAGGAGCAGGACTGGTGCGCCTCAGTGCCCAGGTATGCAAAAGTGCTTCTGACATTTCTCCCCATTTGTTAGAGCAACCATCTGGCCAACGGGCTTGTTCCAAGGTGTAAAACACAGCTCAGAAAGGATTTATTGCTAAGAAAGATGCAATAAAAATAGATAAGCAGAAAACGTCACATGTAGAGCTTTCATACACAGAATAATAACGCTGGGAAAACAGACTGAACCTCCACATATGGTTGCTTAAGTTGGAAGCAGTGGAATAGACTGTAAATGCACAGACAGTTCTAAGAAAAATACTGATTTTGCTGGGACAGAAAACTCTAATCAGTACTTAGGGTTCTCCTCGCAGTGTTCATCTGCTAACAGCACTGTAGCTGAATTCATCCTGGTTAGCACCACAGTTAACAGCTTCACAACTTCTTCCCAATTTCCTCCTAAAAACCTGAACTCCACAGTACCCACAACTAGTGAGTGGTAGTAGGATTGCTACTGAATGCAAAGAGCTCCAAGAGGGAAGAGATATTACAGTCAACTTTATACAGGATTATGAGGATTATCTCCTAAAACTGATCAAAATAAGGCAGACCTTCTAAACAATGGAAATTTCTATCTCTAACTAGCAGTGTAGTCAATTTATTTAAACAAATATCTATATTTATGTGGCAGATTAACCTCAAATTAGTAAAAGCCTTAATATTTAAGTATCTGTAAACATCTGAATTCTAGAATTTTTATAGAGTTGTCACTTCAAATACCTTTCTGCTTATGATTTATTCTGTGGCTAATCAAATACATACCTTTATCTTCTTCCTGTCACTGCAATCTGCTGAAGGCAGGTGCTGGTCTGAGCAGGCTGCAGGTCCCTGGGGGTGGGGCAGAACGTGCCTGGGCACAGCTGGGCTGGAGCTGCAGTCCCCCAGCACTGTGACCGCTGCCTGCCAGGCAGCTGCCCTGAAATGCCTCACAAATGTCATCCATGCAGCCTGAGTCCCAGAAACCAAATTAATTCCTAACATGCTATGAAACCTGTCCTTTCCAATTCACCTGGATACCTGGCTCTGTGTTTGAATAACTGCTTGCAGTGAACTGGACATGACTGAATTACTGCTTGAGAAATAATCATTCTGCTCAACGTTTTTCACTGTGTAGAAAGTCTAAACCAGAGCAAAGTCACATCTGAGCATTAGGACTCTCACCCAAATAAGAGACAAGAAAGGGAGAAACACCTTTATGCATCTCAGTTTTGTTATCTATGTGTTATTTCCTGAATTCACCTCCTGACGGTAGAGCTTTCATAGAGGAGGATCTGAAGTCAGGCACATGCTTATCCATAACAGGAGCCACTTTGAACAAATCTGTGTTGCAGTTTTTTTCTAAAACTCTGCAAATAAAACTATTTGTCCACTAAACACTTCATTAGAACTATTTGCTCACCTCTAAAGATTCATTCAATGAAGATATTTTTGTCTCAGATTCTTCCAGGATGCTTTTGCAGATTAATTACTGGGACTTGTGGAATCAAGAACAATCTGCCTTTTAGTTCCCATATTCTTTCTTTTGCTTGTGGCAGCATCTCTCCAGGTGTTCTGATGCCACAATCTCATTGGAGAATGGGAAAAAGCTGCCATTCCTTTCTTTGTGGCTGTGCAACTCTTTCTCCCTTGAGAAAAATTGTGGGAAAACTACAGGAAAATTACCCAATAGAAAATTCACCCTCACCAGGAGCAAGCTCCAATCTTGTCAAGAAGCAGAGAGAGGAATCACATCTATCAGTTTCTCTGGCTGGACTGGTCCCTATTTCCAAGCTCTGAGCACAGCCCTTCACAACTGGCTGCCAGCATCTGCGTGATACACTCCCTGACTGTTCCTTTCATTTGGAGGGATATGCAGTTCAGTTTTCTGGTTGGATTTTTCTTCATTTTGAGTCCTTCCTACCACATCCATAAAATGCTAATGTAGCAACAGCCCATAGCCAACCTTCCACAGTGTCACCTCCCAGTTCAGCACTTATTCCTACACATCCATTAGTGTGCAGCTTTCTTAACTACCATGAGCGCTGGGGAAACACCAGCGAGTAATTGATGCTGCTTGAACCAAACAGTCATTTCAATTCTAATTTAGGAGCCACAGTCCTTCTGAAACAGTGGATAACGGATTGATTCGCCAACAGACTGAAGAGGTACATTATTAATGAAATGGTTGTCTGCAAACCAAAAATACATGTCCTTTCACATTCCCTTCTCCATTCCACAAATGCAAGCTGCAATAAGAGAGGTGTGGGTGGAGGTGACCCCCTCTCAGTTAGACTGCTGCAGGCTGCAGAGATGCTCTGCTGGCAGCTTCATCCAACCTGCTTTCTCACAGTGCCAGGGATGCTGAAAGGAATGGAAACAGAATAGGGAATCTGGCCCAAAGTTTCTTTTTATTTCATATAAAGAAAAGTAATATAAATTATTAAGTCAGAGCATCTAATTCATCTGTACAGCATGGGGTCAGGTGTTTCAGTTGATAAACGAAGACATTGGCTTATTAGCCCTCGTTTTGGCAGAATTATTAAGAGTATGTTTACATTCATGCTCATTAAGAGAGACATCTAAAACCAGAAGCATCAAAAATTAATGGATGCTTTTTAAAACTATTGGCTTCAGTTAGTTTTGTTCCATTCTTTTATTAAGTGGATAGGTTTTTGTGGTTTAGGCAGAGAGCAGCTGCAGACAGTTCCTTAAAAAATAAAAATACAATCTTGATCTTTAAAGGAAAATTAATTGAAGACTTAGAAGTCTTTCTGTGCATCAGACCACATATGGTGTATTTAATATAAGATATTTGTGCCCAATATGATTTTCCATGCTGTATGTGTTTTATATTTACTATAAATTTTTGTTCTACTTGAACTTTTCTGTGCATTCTGATCTTTTATGCTCTAGTAGTAAATGAAAAGAAAAAATCTCTGTACATTTCCTGATTATACTGATTTAACAAAGGTCATGATTTTAGCTTTATCACCTAATGAGATTCACACTGTCAAAATCTTTTCTCTTGCTGTCTCAGTCACCCATGGTTCAAAGATGTGGTATATTGACACGCTATGGACTTAAACCACAAAGTGCCAGCTGCAGTAACTCAAATCCATTTGGAATATTCCCTTATGTTCTTACAGCTTAAGTAGTATTTATAAAGGTATTTAATACATAAAATCCTATAAATCATTTAAAGCTCAGCAACTCTGAATACCATGTATCTATATATATATACATATATACACTATGTATATATAGATAAATATAGATCTATATAAAATAAACTGTATTACACGTTAAACAGTTTTTAAAACAACTGCTCCTGGCATATGGTCCACAGGTGAGTACAGGAAGGTACTGGATAATATTGTGGTGAGGCCAGGAAACAGAGGCCATTCTGCTGCAGAGGATGCTGCAGGTCCTGCTGACTTGGCTTTCTCCCTCACTTCTGCAGGAGTGGATTCCTCTCTGCCACAGTGGCTCATTTCCGAGCTAACTCGCAGCCAAATCAGGAAACCTCATGCAACCACGTTCCATCAAAACGATTTTCTACTCGCTTGAACTTCAGCTGTTGGCCACGGCGATGCAAGAGATGCCTTTTGAACAGCAACTTCTTTTTTACCAATAGTTTATCAAGTATTTATTATTTAAAAAAAAAAGAAAGTAAAATAAATTAGTGCATCTTAAGCAAATAAAGCTCACTTCCCTACCTCTAGTTAATCAGGCTTTATTTGCTTAGTATCTGTGATGTTACAGTAATTATACTGATTCTCCAGCCATTCATTGAATCTCTCTAGAAGAACTGAACAGATGTGATTTAAATTTCTAATTCTTTAGATTTTTCTACCTTTGCACTAGTGGAGAGCCTAGTGTGATGTGATCCTGGCAATGCAAATAACATAAAGGAAAGGAAAAAAATTCTTATCTTTTTTACAAAGTAAAGCAAACTCTCATGTTTTACATTTATTCTTCTTTATAATATTGTACATTAGGTACATCTCTTCACCATTTACATTTGGAGATTGTTGAGGTATTTCTATTGCACCTCTCAAAGAAACATTTGCAGAACTAAGGCCTAAACAGTTAAGAGTTTGCTGCAGATCTTGTCTGATCTTTTGGTTTCTTACACGGATTTCTTTCTATATGAGGTACTGGGTGTTCTTTGAGGTCAAATATATGTCAGTTTTCTGTATGAAAATGTCACTAATTTCTGTGAGCCCAGTGGGAAATACAAGATACTGCCTTACTCTGTGGTATTCTCTCTTGGACTTAGTGTTGGTTTTTAGTAACAGAGTTTGTAGCGCTATTTTTTCAGTCTTTATTAATAATACTTTGGCTTCAATTCCCCAGTAATTATATTGCTTTCAGAAGGTGAGGAATCAGGATGTTGATAAGCAATTTTTAAAATTATTTTGTAGACCCAAATGTAGTGTATTTCTGAGTTTCATCAACATGTTTATCTCTTTCAAAGGATGATTATATTACTTTTTCCCCAGAAGAGAAAGGGACAAGTGTTAATTTAGAATCTATAAAATATTATTTTATAATAATAGAAGATATTACAATACAGTGATCTAACATAGTTTATTAAAAACCCATTTTAAGTTAAACACAAACATGTCACTCAGAGGGAGTAACCACAGTGTATAGGTAGAGACACTTCAGAGGCAAACAGTACTCACCTCCAGACTGTTGGGCACTGCTGGCATGTCTTGGAGTCAGAGTTTCTCATGGTAGTGTTGCATTTTGGCTGCTTCCCTGTATTTAGCATACTTCTGCAACATGGAGCACTTTTTATAATTCCCAGTACTGAGCTGAGTTGGCTTTTACTCTGCTCTCTGCCTCTGGGTAATCCACCGCATTCAAGCTCTTCCCAATAAATTCACTAGATCCCTTTCGTACGCAGGGGTTGCACTGAGTGGTGGAGGATCAGCAACTCCCATCTGCTGCAGGATGAGCAGCCAAATGGCAACCCCACATGCTGATGGACCTGACATGTTGTCTTCTCATGCCATCTTATACTCCTGTCTGTTAGGCAGCAAGCATCACATCTTTTATTAAAAGAGACTATATACCAAAAATTTCAGATGAATTTTACAGCGTGGAATAATCTGGTTTTCTCACTGCCCTTGATTTTATTGAAGCATGGTGTACTAGAATGTGAGATTTTGTTGCATTATTATGAATATATGTTGCTTTCTCTTTCCATATGTTCTTGCATAAGTGTCTCATCCTGTTAGATCGTTCAACAAAGAATATAAGAAAAAAAACGAAAGCAGAAACTGAAGGCAATGAAAAATGCATTTGCTGCATATAGTGAGAACTGTGCCTGGTCAGAATGCAGAAACATACTTTCTATCTTAATCAGTTTCATGGAAAGTTAATGAAGCTTTTTGGTGGAAATGTCACTTGTCCAGAGTAAGGATGAATAAACCAAAAAGGTATTACAGTCTGACAGTTTTAACCCTGAATTTCCTCATATGAGACAATCAGTTCTTTCTCAGACACTGTGTTAGACTTCTGCATATCACCTGGATCCTGGAATAACTTCAAGGCAGTGCAGCCACTGCTTGAAGATGTGAAATAGGAAAGTCATCGTGAATATTGAAAACAATCCAGCCCTTTGAACTTGCACGTTTTATGACCTTTTGCAGACTTCTTATGGGAACACAAATACACTGTCAGTTTGGTTTGGGCCTGATCAGGACTGGAATTTGTGAGGTGGGGAGAAGCAAGAAAAAATGCAATTATACCTCTTGATTTGATGTTAAACCAGTGACATTTTAGAGACAACCAGGCCAGTTGTTATGGCAGCCTGTTGTTATGAGCTACTCTGAGGCAGAAGCTCCACAGTGAAGGTCACTGTGCTGTAAGCAGAAATGTGAACATTTTACATCTCTCTCTTCTTTCTTTTTGGGGTTTCTTTACATCCGGCATTCACTTTTGTCCCTCACCTATTTTCTCAAGATATTACAGTTTGCAGAAGCCATTCAGCAAGCCATCAGCACATTCAGGTTCCCAGGGACATGCCCTGAGCCCCAGAGTCTGCTGGAGCCCTGCCTGAGAGCTGTGAGCAGCAGCACTGCCAGATCCACTGCAGGAGTGGAGGGCCAGGACTGCCCTCTGTGTCCACAGGAGTCACGTGCATTTACTTTCTGTCACTAGAAGCAATACTGGCCCCTGTGGCTATGAAAACATGTCAGGCTAATAAGAAAAATAAGTCGAAAAATCCTGACAAAAATCTAAGCATAGAGTTTTGAACAGGACTTATTTCTGCCGGAGGATTTAGGCCAGGGATGAAAGTTGCTTAAATATGGTAGGAATACCACATCACATCAAGTAGGTTATAGTGCTTTTGCACCAACTCAAAGTATGTCCCATCATAGATGCTTTGTGTGGGTAAAACTGGATAATTTTGCAGCTTGCTCCTTTCCAAAGGTGACCTGTACTGTTTTAATTTCTGAATGGATTAACTCCAAGCAGCGGGGTATGAATTAAAGGCTCCTCAAGCAGACATTAGAAAGTATTTTGATTATTCAAGTAATGGAGTTGCTAGTCATTTTCCAAAAATACAGGGAGAAATGTTCTTAAATGTCATCAGCTACACAGTGCTGGAATCGCTTGGGGGATTTCATGAGTTGCTATAAAATGTGGTTCAGCAACATCAGAAATCTGCCACTACCAGTCCTGTGAGTCTCAGTGTCTGTCTAAAGTGCCAGACACTTATCCACTGCTCATCATCCATCTCCTCCTGAGGTCAGTGGTGCTCCTGCATTTCCTACCAAAGGAGGATCTGGGCTAACAGTGGGGTATGACAGCAGGACTCAGAGATGACAAAGATAATCCTTAAGGAGAAACGCTGCTGGTTTCAGCCAAAGGTCTCTTCAGACTCCTTCTGGCTTTCCTGGAAAGGTGCTCGGAAGCCAGGAAGGGGACTTCAGAGCTTTCCTCTGCCACCATCTCCTCAGGAATCTTTTAGGGATGAAGCCACATGGATAAAGTGACAAAGAATCCTGTTACCAGAACAAATGCTCTTCCGTTTTTGGCTTATCCTACAGCAGAAAGAATCTTTTCTACTAAAATCAGATTTGGAAGTGAAAAGCTATGGAACTGCCATAGGATTTCTCCATAAAGACAACCAACTTCATTTTGGCCTGTAAAATATTATTACCTATCTGCCATACACCTTAATGTAATATCTGACTGACAGCTGCAGCAAAAAAAAATAAGGTCATCATCAAAACACAGCCTTGACTTTAAGCATTTTACTAGTTTCTCCGATTTCACTGGGAATTGCTGGTGTGGATGATGCTGCAAGATCAGCAACTGCAAAAGGAGCTCCTCCCTGTGATATTCCTGCCATTCATGCCCTGTTTGGGGTATGAGTGCAGTCAGGTGAAAACTTCTGCACTGTAGAATTCCCTTTTGCTGGCAGGATTGAATCAATAAATGACTTTGAACGTTGTTATTATCCTAAGAGCAAGATGATTTGCAGAGAGTACTTGCTAGTGAGTGTAGAGCACAATAGTCCCCCATTATAGTTTTAGTGGAAGAGGAGAACATAGAAAGAGTCTTGAATTGCTCTAACTTAAGACTGTGAAAAACACACTTGTGTTCCTAATTCCTTACTTTAATTGAATACAAAGATATCAGCACTTTAATGTTCAGCTGCTACATATAAAATCAAATTCAGAAGGTAGTAAATACAGCAGAATTGAAGGTTTAGTGTTATAAATTGAGAGACCCATTCAAGATAGAACTGTCTTCAGTTCAAGAGTCTTGAATTGCTCTAACTTAAGACTGTGAAAAACACACTTGTGTTCCTAATTCCTTACTTTAATTGAATACAAAGATATCAGCACTTTAATGTTCAGCTGCTACATATAAAATCAAATTCAGAAGGTAGTAAATACAGCAGAATTGAAGGTTTAGTGTTATAAATTGAGAGACCCATTCAAGATAGAACTGTCTTCAGTTCAGCAACACTATTACTACAAAAACAACCTTAGATTTATTAAAATGGAACTAAATTTAAATGCATATGCCTTTCCTTTTCATTTTTATTACTTATTTTTTATCTCTAAGAAACAAAATTCACCTAACATAAATTGGGTATATTTACTTTTCCAGCTGTTATAAATTTTCACAATGTTGCAATTTCAGAAGAAATTTTTAAACATCAATTTTAGTAAAAATTGGAGTAAAAGTGTTTAAAAATGATTTTTCACTGGTAATTTGATATAAAAATTACTTTTGTTTTGATTCTGTTTATCTAATAGGAGTTTTCTAATTGATCCTGATGCAGAGGACACATAGTTGTGGAATTGCCTCACTAGCAGAGAACCCACCTAACACATTTTTGGGATTTGACTGAACAACTTGTGCTGCTGAGCAGAGTGGCTGCTGGATTTATTTCCTTGGGTATGTCTGTCCTGATTGCCTTTCCCTGCCTTCACATGGCCTGGTAGGTGAAGCACTACATGGAGGCTCTGGCAAGGTAGCAAGAAAAAACTGCAGTGCTATGTGGCTTGAGGCCACATGTGCAAAGAAAGAATGCTGCTCACTTACTGCATGGAGCAGACTGAGCTTTTGGGTGAAAAAGCAAAATGTAGGTGATTATTAGGCTATTTCATTAAATGGTGTTTACTAGTTACTAGTTATTACAATAAAAGTTTTTGTGATTGGTGGGAACTGGGGAATTGAGCCCTGCCTGTTGCAGGATTTAGGCTCCCAATAACTAGTATGGAGAAAGGCAAGTAGTTGCTCTTCAGGAGAGTTGTCACAGTCCTACCAGAGCACTGTTGCAGGATTTACGTCATGGTATGATCTGTAGGAATGGGTGAAAATGCTCTGAAGAAAAAACTTTCCAGCAGGAAATACTGATTTCATGCCATTTCATTATTCCTCAGGATTGCATGAATTCTACTGAGGCTTCCTGATGGAAGCACTGTAAGTGGTCTTTCCTAGCAGGGAGCAGGGACCCAGCAGGGCCCAACTGCTTAAATATGTGTGCCTGACCAGACAGGGAGTTAGCTGGGGAGATAGAGACCAGCAGCTGTTTGAAAACTGGCCAGACTTAGTTATTCAGAAAGCGAATGTTTCTAAATACTTTGTTTCATAGAAATCTTCATGCATCCAGCTAACACGTCCAGGTTTGGGGGTTTTTTTACGTTACAGAATGAAACCATTAATAATATAAAGTAAATTTTCTACAGCTTATTTCCCAGGCCATTCCAGTGGTTAAATGAAGTTGTGACTGAACAAAATTGTGACTTTTAATGGAATTTGGGGGAGGGTGGGAAGCAGGGGGGGAGGGGAAAAGGACGAATATTTTAGAAAGGCACCTCAAATTTATTAAAATACAGCTCCCCCACGTTGCTTACTGCAAAAATCAAACTCAAACTTGGGTTGTGATTGCTACTTATTGTAATGACTTTACTGATGACGCTTCTATTTTTAATTGGGATATTTGCCTCAGAAACAGCTGATCCATGGAAACATTTTCCTTTTATGATACTGTTTTCTAAGTCGACAGTAGTGGTTTTTTTCCTTAGTGCATTTTAACAAGTAATAAACATAGCTTGGAAGCCTGACAGCAACCGAGCCATCAGCTGAGGGCACGCAGCCCAGGAGGAGCCTCAGACGGTGGATCCGGGATGCCGCAGGCAGCAGCCGCTTTATTGCTCTGCGTTCAGGTGCCTCTCAGGTACTTCTAGAGCCAGCCCGGGAGCTCGGGCTCCGCGGGACGGCGAGCCCGGGTGCGCCCGAGCAGCACCGCAGGGGGACGGCGGTGCGGGGGCTGCGGGGCG
>VYZS01012309.1:0-29230 GCA_013400695.1 Neodrepanis coruscans | reverse complement strand
TTGATACACACTGGGGATAGGCCCTTTTCTTTCTCAATACCTTGCCACGTGTGCTGGTGTGGCAGAAAATCCCCGGGTTTGCCTGCAGATCCTCAGCTGAATTGACCCGGGTTAGAGGATGTTGCTTGTGGACGTGGGCGGTTCTGACAGTGCCACAGGCACAGGTTCTGCTGCTGGGAGAGGCTGGACTGGGAGCAGGCACCATCCCAGCACTGCTGGGGGGGCTGGAAAACCCTCAGGGCTCAGTGTAACCACAAAGACAGGACAACTACAGGCTTTGGTTTCACTTCTCCAGGGAGGCAGGAAGGGGTCCTGACTCTGCATTGTTCAGTCTTGGCACATGAAAGGTAAAAAGCCTTTTCGACATCATTTGCCAAGATGTGAAGAATGTGACCAGCCATAGCAATGTGATAATGAATTGCTCTGAGCACAGAGTGATTTGTGAGCCATGGCAGTGAGTCTAAGCCATAAATCTAGAGCCTGCATGGCTTGGCTTCTCCTGGCTCAGGAGCTGCATGTCACAGATGCTTTCTTGCTCTGCTGGCCAGTGGAGGATCTGCTGGGATGCTTTCTTTCTGAAGGGAGGGGCTGTCCAAGGCTGGACAGAAGCTTCAAAGGGGAAGCAGCAGTGAAATATGGCAAAGATAAACATGAGCTATTGAACTGCATTGCAAATAACTTTCTAGTATTAAGGCAAATCCAACCCTGGGCACCCAGGATTGGGCTGCCAGGACAGGCTGCTGCATTGCCTAGGGTTCAGCTGCTTCCAGGCAGCTCCTTTCTCTGAAAGTTACCAGGTTAAAAAGCCCTGGGAGACCAGAGCAAAGCGTTTGAAGCCTTCATGATGCAGAGCTCCAAAGCTGAGGTGTCTGAAAAGCAGGTCAGCACTTCCTAAATGGAGGTTGGTAGGTGACATTGGGGAAGGCACACTAGTTCTTTCTTCTTTCAAATGCCTTGTTTCTCAGGTATCTTCGTGGTGACTTTGGCATGTTTTGCAGAGCAAAAGAAGGCTTGAAAGCAAAGCAAGCTGAGCCTAGAGAATTTTAGCTCATAATCCCACAAAGAACCTGTTTTTCAGTCCCTGTACTGTATGTTGATATGGTTCTGTTTTGCTTCAAGATCCATGTGACCTCTGGGAGCCTTCCCCTGTTGTTCTCTATACATTTTCATAGTCCTGCTCCCTCGTGTATGTGGCAAAAGTATCACATTTGTACACAAAGGGAACAACTTGCCATCCACTGCAGGGCTTGGGCACTGGGACAGGCCAATTCCATGCAGCAGTTGGAAATGAAGCAGTGCCTGGAGATTGTATGGAGGAAAGGCCTGGAGAAGCCACGGCACATCCCTGTGTATGCTGTGCATGTGCTCAAGTGAGAACGTTCAGTGGATGCCTTGGTAGCAGCCTGGTCTGGGATTTGTTGCCTTGTTTACAAATTGTAAAAGACATTTTTTCTGGTCGTCAATATGAGCCTACCTGGCCTTCTTTAAACCCCTCATTTCCCTTTAGGATTGAAGCATACAGGGCATCCCAGAGAGAGTGCCAAGAAAAGCACATCATGGGACACCTCATCTGTCCTAGAGTACAAAGGAGACCAAATATTTTAGAAATGTTTACAAGTGGCTTTTACTTTTTTTTTTTAACAGGTTTCTGCGAATGATTGGTTATCTTGGAGAAGTGCCTTGAGAGCAGCAGGTTGCAGTGTTAAGGTTTGTTCTGAAGGTAGTGTGTATGTATGTGCTAGATAAAGCTATATGCTCCCTGGAAGGACAGGGAGGACATACAAGATTTAAATGGGTTTAATAAAAAAAATCCACAACTCTTAAATCTCTGTTAAATCTATAAGCAAGGGGTTTTTTTTCTGGTTTTTTTTATATGTCTCATGGTCTGAAATGTTTGTTACTATTGAGAATAGAATATGCTGGTAAGTATTTCTTTGTATTTCCACAGAGGAGGATTAACCTGAGAGTTATGAAACCAAAATGCCAGGAATACTCTTTGTGGATAGTCCAGGCTGTGTAGCTGATCTGCTGTGCTTGTCACTTGTAACCTGCCCTGGCACAGCTGTTTGGTGCCACATCAATGCCATTCCTTTTCCATGGGAACAGCTGTGCTCACTGAAGGGAAATCTCTCTCCAGAGCCTCTGCAGTACTGACCTGTCACTGGGGCTTGCTCGGGAGAGGGCAGCAAATCGCTTTTAATGTCCTGTTTGCTTTTACTGGGAAAGTACACATGAGATGTGGGCCTGAGGAGGATGAAGGAGTGTGTGATGTGTGTCTGCCCAGGGGCTGACCAATGATACTCCAGATTTAGCTGCCTAAGGAGCAGATACTCCTTTTTGAAACTGCAGGTTTCAAACTACTTTTGAAACTACTGGTTTAAACAGTCCTTTTCTCATTGTTGTTCCAAAGCATCAGACTGAAACAGAGAGAGGGAGGAAGGTGGATATTGTGGTGCTATGGCCATGATGGAAATAGGGTTGGTTCTCTGTGGGGTGTTTAGTCTGAGCTTTGAAGGGTGGAAATTCATCCTGTGGCAGGCAGTGGAAAAAGCCCTTGCCCTTGGGTTTCCACTGTCATACCTGTTGGAGATGGGAAGGTGCCTGAAGGATGGGAGGGAGGTAAGTGCCCTGAGAATACCTCAGGGGTAGATAGGATGAAGGTGCAGAAAAAGCTCAAAGTTATTGGGGTTGTCTCTGTGCATCCATGGGACAGAAAAGGCAGAGGCTGTACATGCAGCTGTGTAAGCACCCAGGCAATTTAAATGCCCCTGTGCTTGGAGGAGTTGTGGGGAGCTGAAATCTGGATTGAAGCACTGTGAAACACTGACATCTCCTGCTAGGAATCATAGCCCTTGACTGGGTTGTCTCTCATGGGATATGATAAGGGCTGTGCCTGTGTTCGGGGAGCTTTTTTCACTGGGGCTTTTACCTCCAGCATTCTCAAGCTCACCAAGAGATGATGTGGGTGCCCACACTCACTCTGCATCTCCATTACCTGATCTTTCAACACAGTGTTAGCAAGCTGGTATTTTTTCCCAGGATGAGACTTTAATTCCCTCCCATTGATCATGGCCAAAGGAGAGAGCTCAAATGGAGATTTTATTCTGGAAACAATGGCCCCCTTATGTGCTGTGTCGTGATCTCTGTGAATGAACCTGCTGGTGAAATGAAGGCTTTTCCTCAGGCTGTTTTGTACCTTTCTCAGGTGAATCTTCATATTAGTCACCTGCCTGGATTCCTGCAGGGAGAAAGAAGGGAAGCGAAAGATGAAATCTTTGTTCTGTGGGGACACAAGACAAAATGACAGTCAGTGGGACTTGGGCTTCATATTGAGTTCTCATAAATCCCCATGTGCTGCAGGGAGTTTGTCCATGTTAAAATCTACAAAGCAGAGGGCAGATTCTCTGTGCAGCTGTACATCTGCACATGTTTTTCTGCCTTGTAATGCTTCACTCCAGGTCCAGTGCAAAGCCTCTGCCCCATCCTGGCTGCTCACTTCAAACAAAACTGGTGTCATCCTTCTTGCCTCATCCTGCCCTTTGATGGGACCTACTGCCTATTCCCTTGATACTTGCTCTTCCCCACCCTTCCCACTACTGTCAGCATTTCTCAAGCTGTGCATAAAACACAGCTTGCTGCTTTCCCATGTTTGGTTCTCTGATGGCTGAGCTGCACCAAACCCAGCAAACGCATTAATTTGATGATCCAGTGCAGGAGGCTTTGAAAGCAAGACTTGGTGTCCTTGATTACTTCCTCTCCTGTCATCCCTTCTTGCCACTATCCATCAATAATGACATTTTAATGATCCCTTTGCTTCTTTTCCTTTTTTGCCTGAGACTTGCAGGAGTGCAAGAAGCAACATTGTCATTTCTATGCAGCCTAAACGAAACTCCCTCCAAATGCTGCACATGCATTTCAATGTACAAAGTCTCCTGAAGTTTCCTACAGCACCTCAAGGTAGTGTTTTATAACTGTCCAGTGCTGGGGATGGCCTGAGCAAAAAAAACACTGCAATGTTTTCTGTTTCTGTTTAGAGTGAGTGAGGCACATGGAGAGGAGTAAAAATATGCTTACATCAGGTGAAGGTAGAGAGAGGGGGAGTTTTATTGTCTGTAACTTGAAAATATATCATAACACACATTTTCCTGTGTGGACCTGAAAGAAGGCTCTGCACTATGTGCAGTGTGGTTTGAACTATGTGGTGGTGTTATGTACAGTAAGCAAGTACTTCTAAAAGCAGAGAAAGCATCTGAGTCCTGTAAAAATGAGAGGAAATTGGGATGAAAGTTGGGCGCTGTATTCCCTACATTTGTTCCAGTGGTTAATTAGCTGTGGAAAAATTAGCAGGTAATTTCAATCCCTGTTTGTCTGTGATTTTCCAGCATTCCTACCTTCCCTTGCCTTTATCTGTAGATGTCTGCAGGGCCCCATGTGCTAGGCACTCTGCATTCCCAGGGATGGGAAATTGTGAAATCCATGTGGGATGGGAAATTATCTCGGATGTTTCCCATCTTAGAGGAAAAAAAAAAATCTATCTTGGAACCAATTCAGTTGAAACTCAGAGCATACAACTGGTGCATTCATCTTCATGCTCACCCACCTGCTTACTAGCAACACATTTGGCTTTCTAAATGAAAAATAGCTCTAATCCAAAATTGGAGCTTCAGTATTTAACAGGAAAACAGACATCTAAACAAGTCCACTGATTTATGTATTTTTTAATCTGTTTTAAAAGTGGATTCTTACACCGACTGTTCCTTGGTCTTACCAAGTAAGGGGTTTCATATTAGAAGAATATTTCACTGAATGGTTTCACCAGCTTTGTATCTTGTACAGTGAAGAGTGCCTTTCATTGTGTGTGATGAGACAGAGCAAACAGAAAGAGGAGGATGGGGTAAATGACCTTTGTTAATAGGACTACCAGTGACCTCATGGCCTATTGGGCTGCTGCTGAGGAGAGGTGGCTTATGTTCATAGTCCCATCTGGGCCCAAACTTCTGTGGCAGAAATCTTCCTGCAAGAGGCTGGATCCAGCCTAAGACAGAGCTTTGCGAGGAAAGGGGATCCACCTGATGGAAGCAATCCAGGGCTGACAGCATTTAGGGTTTCTCTGCTGGAAAGCAGAAGACATTTGTTGCTCAGAGGCTGGAAGTTTATTAACCACAGCAATCCAGCATGTCTTGGAAGGGCTCCCAGGACCCTGGAGGTGCTGAGCTGCACGTGTTGACACACTGGGAGTCCAGCGCCTGTTTCTCTTATTTCAAAGGAAATGTCAGTCAGAGAGGGAACATCTCCTCTGTTGGGAAGCAGCTGGAGTGCATAACAAACAGGAGCTTCTGCTGGGGTAGGAGGACAGGGCAGGAGGCAGCCTCTTGCATGGAAGGGAAGGGAGCATGCAGGAATCCTGGTGGCTGATCCAGCACAGGGATGGCCTGGCATTAGTGCAGTCAAGGGCTGTGGGCTCCCTGCCCACTGTGAGCAGGCTGCAGCCCCAGAGCTGCTGGGATGCTGTGTCCTTGGGCTGTGCTGTGTGAGGGAAGCAGGTGGGATGAGATGCTGAGCCTGGGTGCTGCCCAGTTAACAGCTGCACCCTGCTGGGTCCTGCATCCCTCTGCACTGGCATGGGTAACTCAGTACTGGTGCAGGCTGGTGTGGAGATGGATGTCTGTGCCCAAGACAAGAAGCCTGTAAAGCTGAGAGGTTGTGTGGAAATGCTCTCCTTCCTGCTGTCAGAGCCAGCAGGAGCCTTGTGTAAGCTGTGCTGTGGTTTTAATGAGCACCCATTAGGCAGGATAACTTACTGCAGCGTGGGGCACTACCCTTCTCTGGAGCAATTCTCCTGAATCCTTGGGAAATGAGTGGCCTCATATGTGCTCCTCATATGGAATCAGATGTGCTATTCTCCACTTGGCAGTTTCTCCTTGGCTTCCCTGAGCATGGAAGGTCTGAGCTGAGCTCTACAGAGATGAAGGGGGTCCCTGGCAGGTGTGTGGAAGCTTCCCCTGCTGCTGTTCACTTGTTGTTGTGAGCTGCCTGGAAATGCTTTAGCTTTAGCTTGCTCAGCTAAGAAGGAAAGAGCATCATTGCTCAAAGCAAGCTGACAGCAAACAGCCCTCAGGATGAAGAGATTGAGGTCTATGCACATGACCAGGAGAGAGCAAAAAAAAGAACTAGACCTGCTGGGCAGTTTCCTGGCAACAAAGAGCTTGATCTGGACTGATTACTGAGTATTTACAAATGCTGAAGCAGCAGTTGCCTACTGAGCTGGCCTAGTTGACTCCTCAGCAATTCCTGCAGATGGAGAATGAGTGGCAAGAATAACAGAGGAGGGAGGATCTGGTTACAGGCTCAGAGAGGAATGCCAGGATTTCCTTGCCTGTCTTAAGACTGGCTTTCTGCTCCTCCTGCCCTGCCTTCCTACCTTCACAGCTAATCCAGCCCTTGTTCAGAGTCCAGCACAGCAGGAAAGGGAGGCTCTTCTATTGGAGTCGCTGTACCCAAGTCAGTGTATGCCAAACTATACATAAAATAAAACATAAAATATATTGGCACTGCTGCACTTAAGCTTGCAAAGGAGAGGAAAGCAGTATAAGCTGTGGGCTGCCATGAGGCCCCCTGTGGCTTCACAGAAAAGCAGTTTTTGCAGGGACTTTGTGAGAAAAAGGAAAAAGCTGAAGTGTATTTTATTGAGTAGAGTTATCAAGAAACTTAATCTAGAAAGTTAATCTCGGAAGTATGCTAAGTTTGAACATCTGTAAGTGCTTTGAGATTTGTGAGTGAAAAATGCTGGGCAGGAGAGGATGTATCTGGTTCAAAGCAGGGGCAATGTTATACCTCCTGCCTACAGCTTGGCTATGCAATAACTTCTGGAAAACTATTTCTTTTCTTTTGAAATATGTTTGACTGCACTAAGTGGCATAGTGTTCTCAAAATGTTTTCCTTGGCTTGTCCAGTGCCTCCTGGCCTCTATTCTTTCTCTTTTCCTTCCCTGTTCTTTGCACACAATTCAGATTGAACCTTACTTTACTTTGTTTAGGTTTAGTATTTCCCTCAAATATTTGAAGCTATGATACTTATCTTGAGCAGCAAGCCAAGGAATCACAGAAATTCTCTGTTGATTTCTCACCATCCTTTTGCTACACAGTGGCTTCCCCAAGCAGATTTATGAGCTCCCCAGTTGCTCCTTATTCCATCCTAACACAGCTTAAAGGATTTGGTCTCTTATCTTTTGGATGATGGGACACTTTAAAATGTCTCCAGGCTCTGTTTATCCTTTTACCTACCTTGTGATGAACCTGCTGTTTTAGGAAGTGTGAGGAACATAATTAGTAAAATAAGACTGTCTTTCTCAGATACTTCTCATCAGTAGGTCTTGGAGGGCTTTGTCAAGCTGGACACCAGCTGCTACACCTGTTGGAAAGATAGAGAAACTGAAGCAGGGAAAGAATGCCTGGTCTCCCAGAACACATCAGCAGCAGAGCTGGGACTGAACACCCCTGCATCTCACAGCAGCTTCCTGGGAAGTGGGATGGAAGGATAGCCAAGGAGGCTGTCTGGCATATAGTTCTTCCTTGCTTTCTTCTCAATAACTTGCACTCTGGAGAAGAGAGACCATGTTCTCCTGTTCTTCATGGTTACGTTTATTGCCAAATTCCCTCTAGGTTTCAGTAAGTCAGAGGCTGGAAGAGTTGATGTTAAGGCTGACACCAGGGTTTGGGAGCAGTGTTTGTCTCCAGACCTGGGCTTAGATGGGCAGCTTCTGCCACCCCACAGAAATCTTGTAAAATGCTGCCATGAGTCTTTTCAAAATACTTAGATCCGAGGTGCTATAGGAATAACAGGGATCAAGGATGTTTTTCAAAGTGTGGTGCAGTTGGGAGCTGCTACATTGGGAAGAGTTCTCTCTGATTTTGGTCTTATTGAGTGTGAAATGTATCCTACAGTCTGGCAAGGTACAGAACTAGCAATGGGAAGAGAGGTCTCCAATCTCAAACACACTTCACTCAGGTGTGCACAGAGATATGGGACAGTGTCCTCTTTCAATGTGCAAGGGAAGCCAAATTCTGCTTTCATCAGGTCTGTGTGGCCTTGGAGTAACTTCATTTCTTTCTGCTACGCTGAAGGGATGCACTCAGCTCCCCTACTTATGAACCCAACACCCACTGAGGGATGTATCTCCAAGCCCCTTCAAGCCCTCAGCCATTTTTTCTGGAGGCTGAGATACAAAGGCACTTGTGCTGCTCAGAGCAGGGAGGGCAGAGCGCATGCCTGTCCTGCAGGATAATGCATCTCCACCTACGCCTGGCATGGCTGTGTTTTTCTAGCTCTTTTGTGGTTTTGTTGTTCTCCCCTTGCACCCCCAAGCCCCTGCTCTGGCTACAGCAATTGGCTAAATTGTTCTTGTGTTTCTCCCACAGGACCCAGGCACAAGCCCAGCCAAGCTTTTCATATGTGTCTGCAGATGGACCTTTGCCCCTATGGTTTGCCTGGCCCTCTCTTCACCCGTGGCCAGGCACTCCAGTGCATGAAGTGGACATTTTCCAGCCCTGAGCTGCCAGAGTTAATTAACCTTCAGCTAAGGCCAGGCCAGTCTTTCTGGGAAACTAGATCCATTGGGCTGTGCATTCCACAAGCCTCTCTTTGCCTGGTGTCTTGTGTATCAGTACAGGAAAAATCTGTTTCTTCCTTCATATACTTGTGTTTTGGGATTGGAGGGGGCAGAAGCCTGAGGAAGAGAAATGGGATTGAGCCCAGAGCTCAAACCAGCCCAGAGCTGCTGGTGTTGCCTTGGCTCTTCCTGGGCAGAGAATGCACACATACAGATTTTCCCATCCACTCTGAGAAAGAGCCAAGCCTCTCTTTCATTGCAGCAGAGTAGTCTTTGTATAAGGCAGCTGGCATAGTTTCCCAGGAACTGTTTGGCATGGCTGGTCATAATGTTGCTTCCCAGTGCCCAGTGCTGCCCTCTCTCTTCCAGCAGGCTTGCTCCAGTTTCAGAGGAAAGCACGAGGTTTTCCTCTGAGATCTATTTAATTTATGTGGTACTACTGGCCAAGCCCCTACAGAGTAATGTTCTTAGTGCCATCACCCTCCTGGGCTATGGGGCCCAATTCCCTTCTATGCCTTGAGGTTCCTTGGGGTACCATTCTCCAACAGCCTGTGGATTGACTGAACTCTGATGGAAACATGGAGCTTTAATGGCTGAGTTCTTAGGGAAAACCGAGTTGAGTGTTGAATTCTTTCCTGGCTGATCTTTATCTTAAAACAAAGTGCCCCTTTTGCACTGTGCCCAGTGCATCTTTGTGTTTTCAGGCTCATACCACCTGTGTCACTGTGCTTTGTCTCCTGATGGGTTATTGCTGGTGCCAGAGGGAACAAACACGGGGTTGTTCAGTCTCCCAACACATACGTGCCTGACTCCCATCGGTATCACGCTGTATGAGGGTATTTGTCTCCTCCCCAAAAGACCCTGCACAACGCTGGCCAGACCTGTTCCCGTTAACTGTGCCTGTCTTTCCTTGTAAGAAAAAGAAGTCTAATTGTGCAGTCTTCCAAAAATAATAATTGAAAAGTATAAGCTTGCATGGAAGTGTGTTATGCTCTGGAGAAAGAAAGATAGGGACCTTTTTGACTGGTGCCAGGGTCAGGATACAGGGAGTTGTTTGCTTAACGTGAAAAAAGCCAGAATTTACCTGTATGGTCTGCTCCTGTTTGGATAGAGGCTGCAAATCCCCACTCTCCCGTCTAGTTCTCTGAGTTGCAGTAAATCAGGACAAGCTGAGAGTTTTTTTTGTTGTGTGGTTGGTTGTTTTTTTTTTTTTTAAAGGGCCTTGATTGTCCAGCTATTTTTCTCCCTTGGTGCCGCTTCACGCCACTTCTGACTTTGATTAATAGGTCTCTGAATAAAATGTTAATCTAACTAGGGGTCCTTGGCCCAGCCCCCCCTGCCCTCCATGCCGTGCTCCAGAAATATCAGAGAAAACACACAGAGGTTTTGTCTCCCTGCAGAGCACTTGTAGCTTTTGATTAATGGGTGGAAGGGCCCAGCTCCAGGTTTGTGGCATCTCTCCCGACTGCAGAAAAATAAGCAAAAAGTCACCAAACATGACACAGGGAAGGCAAGTCCCAGGAGCAGCAATGAGGAGAAAGAAAGGAGAGAGAGCAGCACATAATCCGAGATGTATCCCGCTGTGATCTTGGTGTTTGTGAGTCCGCGTTCAGACCCTCATCTCCACTTTAACTTTTCTTTACAATAAATTCAGACCATGATGCTGAATTCAGCAGTTTCCAAGCTCCAGGATGACTGAATTTCTTATATCTGCATCATGAACTACTCTGCACATTACCCTGGGCTGACACTTCATGTGCATGTGTTAAGAGTGGCTAAGATGGCTTAATAAAAAAATGAGACTTTACACTTCAAACAGGACATGTGTTTCCCCTCTTCCCCTTCCAACTCTTGCCCATTCTCTGAATCAGACTTCTTTTGGAGCTTCTGAAATGATCAGAAACATGTGTTTCATTCCTGTCTTCTGGCCAGTAGTGAACTTGGAAAGGCTGTTCTTGTACCACTTTCATGTGGAAGCCATGTGGATGATTTGGTGGAACTACATATATAAGAAACGACACATGCAAGAGATTGTCTACACAGGGCAAGGAGGCTCAAATGTCTCAGGAAGTCAAATTGAGCTACTATGTTAGTCTGAAATAAGAGTATTACCTGAAGGGGCTCATCAGAAAAACTATTCCCCTGGTGTGGGATGTGCATAAAGGGTGAAGGAGATGTGTATCCCACCATACAGCTCCCTTCCCTCACAACTTCTCTGTCAAACTGTCAGTGCTCTTGCACATTCCTCCATTTTGTGGTGGGGTAACTGGAGCAAACTTGTATCACTTAGTTGGCAGCCATAGAATATACAGGAATGTACAGGATGATCTGTAGGCAGGTGAGGCTACTCAGAGAGTTTTACTAGGGAAAGGTTTGCATCATTAAGAAAAGAGACAAAAAAATTTCCGTGAATATTTTGAGCCTCATGTTTTTGGTCATAATATGTGAAGGGCTTTAATTTGTGCAGTTGCAATACTCCCTTGTGCCAAGGAAAAGTGCTGCATCCTTAACTATCGGAGAAATCCTTCAATTAAGAAAAATCAAACCTGTTATCCACTTACGCTTTCTTCACCTGGAAGGAGTCTGTGAAGCAGTGTGGCCTTTCCTGGCACTGGTGTGGGGTAGCAACAATCGCTGTATGGCTTTTCTTCTCCTCTTGGCATCTCCCTGGAGGGCCTTGTCAGTCCTTGACGTGCCTGTCATCCAACTCACTCGACAACTGACATGCCTGGAGGATGCAGCCGCCCCTGCTGACACCAGCTTTGTTTTTCAAGTGATGGATGGCTTTGTGGCCCAAGCCTTGTCATTGTCCCCTGTCTGTGGCCTTGCTTCAGTGATTCTTATCTCTGTCCTGGGCATCCACTCCTTGCAGCAAAGGTGAGCAGTTGCCAGTGCTGCACCTTCTACTGTGTGCCTCTCCAGGGCTGGGTAGGGGGAAGGACAACGGGCATCCCCTCCAGATTAAGTGAAGCCAAACTCTGCTGTTTACCCAGGCCTGTGTGGCATTTGGCTCTTATCAGTGAGGGGAAGGCAGATACGAGGGATTCTTTTGGTTATTCAAACAGTCAGTTGTATAGGCAGTGTGGAAGCGCTCGTGTAATTACCATTCTCTGGCTCTCACACTCCTTCCTATCTTGTAAATCACCAATCCATCACAGCCCCGGTCCTCGTATTGTTCTATAATTAACTGGACAAACTACAAGAGCATTGTCATAGTTCCCCATTTATAGAGGAGGGACAAAGACTTGAAGGAAGATTTCAGTCCCCTTCAGCTTTTTTCCTCCCATCTTGAACTTTTTTTTCCCCATATCTTCTGATGCATCTCCTGACTCTATAGATGTCTCACCTGCTTCTCTGGATAAGCACTTCTTTCAAACCTACAATCAAGACAGAAAGTAGCCACAAAAGGACAGACCCAAGGATTTTAACCCTTCTTGTTCCACTGCAGATGTGTGCATACATCTTAGTCACTCCCTAGTGCAAGGAGCAGCTCAGTTCTGAACAGGCTTTGGACCCTCTGCTAATGAAAACAGACTATAGTTCCCTTATCCATTCCTTTATGATAATATGCTGAGGATTTAGCTCCTAGCAAACAGTCTGCTTGTGAGTTAGACACTCCCAAGGGCTGGATTATGAGCTACAAGGGAGCTGGAAGATTTCCAAAGGGTGTGGTAGTGCAAAGATTTGGGGAGTTACTGTTACTTCGCTGGTTTTGACACAGGAAGGTGGATAATGTATTTCAAGGTTCCATATGGCTTTTAAAGACTATAAAAAAGCTTGATGCAGGATCTGGAGCATGTAGGGAGCTGGCAGTGATTTGGGATACTAAAGCTGGTTTCTTTTCTGTAGACCAGATGAGTGAGGCTGCTGTGCCACTGGGCAGTGTGGAGAGTTGGTTGAAAGACAGAATTTTCCCTAAATTGGGTTATCTTACTTTGAAAGACTGTTCCTGACAGCCTTTGGAGATGTTATCCTGCTCCATGGCCCAGTGCGGGTATACAGGGCTGTGGGTGGATCAGAAGAACCAGGCTAAAGCTCTGGTCTCCTTGCTTTATCTTCTTACCCCTATTTGCTTACAGGGATTTCACTGCATCAAAGGAGGAGGTTTCTCTCACTTTGGCTTCCAGCACTTGGCATGCTGTGGCCCTGTTTTCAGCTGGAAGCTTTAGACACTGGAGCTCTACAAATAACAATGGAGCTCTACAAATAACAATGGTTTGTAGACCCTCTGCTGTCTTCCTCTGCAAATTTTTAGAAAAGGTCACAGTTCTCATGGCTGCTGCTTTGACAGCAGAATTTAGTCCTTTATGTTGACAGTGTCACGCAGCCAACTTTACTGACCTCATGGGCATCCCTTGGAGCAGATTTTGGCTCAGAGGCTGAAGATCTACTTTTCTTCCTTATTTGAGGTGTCAGGTAGGTCTGCTGGATGAAATGTATGCTTTTATGTTCTGTTAGGCCAGGCCTTTTAATAAAACCCAACAACATTGCTTTTTTAACCTCCATCTCTAAAATCTTTTCCAGCTCTTGTGAGCTGGAAATTAGACCTGTCCAACCCATGGAAACTCTGAATAAGTGACCTGAGGCTGACCTCTAAGCCATGGGACACTTCTCAGCGCTGCCTGCATCCCAGTGACCAGGTCACCTGTATTAGAGTATGAGCACATTGGATTCCCTCTTGTGAGGCCACTGAAGCACAGGGTGTCTAAGCTCCACTTGGAAAAAGGCTTTGCCACTTCACTACGTTTGAATGGAAAGGGGAAGACTTGCTCATGTTTATTTTACAGCCCCTTTTATTGACTTGATTTATAGCCTGAGGCTGTGAGTTAATTGAGGTCTAGTCCAGGAGAGGGCACCTGGGAAGGGGAGGTGCTGCAGTGCCACCAAAGGGAAAACATGCAAGGAAGTGCTTTATAAAGCACAATTTATCGCAAGCTCTGGCCCTTGTGACCACAAACCAAACTTTTGCCACCAAAATGGTTGTTCTAGCTCAGGGAACACCCTTAGCTCACTGTGGGTGGCAAGGACCAAGGGGCAGAGGTTAACCAAGAGAAGGTGCTTTTCCTCCGCGTGCCCTTCGTTAAAGCATCCTCCTGCCTGTCTCTTATGGGCGAAACCTCGTCACCTGTATAAGTGCAACTGTCATCACCTGCTCTAATGGAGACCTGATAGGGTTGTTCCCACAGCCTGAAAGCAGGTGCCTCTCTGTGCATTCCTCCTGGGCCTGCAGAGCAGATGCCAAGGCCAGAGCTCATCTTTGGCACCTAAAGATGCAGCGAATGACGCACAATTTCTGTGCAGAGCGCGTGCGCTGAGGCAGGCGGGGAAGCAGGGCTCTTATCCAGGTCAGCTGGCTCCAAAACATGTCTGGGAAAAGGCTCCTTCAGCCCAGTGCCACCCTAACAAAGAGGATATAATATTGCTGTAGGGGGTCAACAGCTAAGCCTGTTGTAAAATGGAGGGTGGCAGATCAACCTGGAGGGGCTGATTCAACCTTGTCTGTGTGGGAAATGGAATTGTGGTTGTGGAGTTTTGCACAACCCCCTGATGTGGGTGCTCTGAGCCTGCTCTGGGTGCTCCTGAGCTGTTGGGTATGGGACAAGTTGGAGCTGAAGGGCTGCCAGCAGATGTACTTCTTGTTCTGTGCTGGTAGAGCGTGAAACCCATGTGCTGTCCCTGCTGAAGGTGTGCTAAGAAAGCAATGTTTCTGTCCCATAAAAACTCCTAATAGGCCAGGGACAAAGTTACAGCAGCTTCTCTTTCCTTTCAGCTATTTACAGCATGTGTGTATCATAAGCAGTGCTGTGCAGCCACTATACCCTTCACAGGCAGACCCTTCCTTTTACTGGGAAGGCCTTTTGTGCCTGGTTTTTGCAAAGAAGAGCAAAGGGAATAAAGTTGCTGTCAAAGAAGCCATGCAGTTGCAAGGCTTCTTTCCCTTCCCAGGCATGTGTGGTACCAAGTCCTAACATCCAGTCACTCTTTGGTGGCTGGTTCAGTAAATGCCAGCTGAGTGAGGTGGAGCTGCCCACAAACAGCTGTGGCAGGGTGCTGCTGGACAAGGCAGCCCAATGGGTCCCTGCAGAACTCAGCCTCCCAAATTCTCAGCCTGCTGGTCAGCCCGTGGGAGGTCTTTGTCAGGGGTCTCTGTTCCTAATTCACCACCAAGTGACATGAGCAGGAAATAAAAAGAGCAATTTACCCTCCATTTCTCCTGTGCAATGGGCCCTTTTCTTTAAGCCATCAGCCCCTTTATCTGATGCCATCAGAGTGGCTGCAGTACAGCTTGTTTTTAGCTGTCTCTGAACATAGCTTGAATCTTCAGGGCACTTGTTTAGCCCTACTCATATAATCCCCTCTTTCACTCAGAACAAACAGTGCTCCTGGGCTGAGCTGAACTTCCTCTGCCCCATTGTGGTGTTGGACTGAAAGAGCTGCTGCACTTCCAGTGTGCTTTCAGTGTGCTGAGGGGGCTCTTCACTGAAGACAAATCCACAGATGCTGGTGATTTTTTAAATACTTTCAGCTGGCTGGAGAGGGGTTGGGAATGACAGGGATGCTGAGGTTCAGAATGACCCCTGCAATCATCCCGTGTACACGATTCTATGGTGACCGTGTTGTCCCTTTGCAGGTGTGTGGCTGCATGGGGTACCCGCTCCCCCCGGGGAGACAGAAGGATCTTCCTATGCCAAGGTACAGTCTGTACGTTGTGTTTGAGGCCTCTCGACATAGGCTGGCAGAGAACCTGGGATCTTTCTCCCCTCGCTCTCCCATCAGGCTCATCCTCCTCTTGCTGGTCGGCAGAGGGCACCAGTAACCAGGAGACAGTCTTTGGGATGCACTTGCTCTGGCTCTTCCACGGGCCAGCGGGAGAGGAAAAGGGGCATCTCAGCTCTCGGGCAGATTTCTCCATTTGGAGATCATCCCTCCGATTGTTCATTCCAGCCATCCAGCCTCGGGGAATGGCTCCAGGTGGTTGCTTCCACAAGAGGATTCTCTGAATCCATCACCTGCCCAGGGGCTCCTATGCACAGACACGACTGTGCCCCACTCATCTGTGCTACAGGTGGCTGAAACAAATGTTGCTGCATCAGATCCTTCTACATTTCCTTTACTTCATGTTTCAGGTGATGTCGGAGGTGTTTTACAGGGATCCCCGGATCAGGGTGCAGTTTTTATGCATTTCCCTGTGTGAATTCCTATTGATCAAGAGACAAACAATTTAAGAGTTAGCACTGACTCTGTGGGTACTCCCTGCTTAAGCCTGCATTTGGCTTTTTCTTACTCCATCTAAAATCTGACCATCACAGCTCTGCTAAAACTGTTTACTGATCTTTTCTACAGATGAAGGTGAAAAAACACATGCAGTGCTGCAAGAGCAGCTTTGAAGCCAGAAGTGCTGCAGTGGCTGGTACTAATGGCATTCCTTATAGGCTTCTTTGCCTGGTTTTAAAAGCATGTGGCATCTAAAAAGACATTCCTTTTTCCTTGTTTTTGTTACATCTCAAATTCTGACTTCCCTCATGGCCTGATGAACTCCTTCTATGGACTTTTAACGTAGGTTCTGGCTCCACATTACACACAATTAAGCTGCTTCCCCAAAAACAACCCTATTTCCCTCTTCCCTGGTCTCTCCTTTGTACTAGATCTAAGCCATGTGTAATTGTGGGGGAAGATGATGGAAAGCTAAGAAAAAATAAATTTTCTCTTTTTTTTCTGCCAATTATTTTCCCAATAGAGGAAAAGCGGAGCGTGGAGCCAGATTCCCTTTTCCTTTCAGACTGCTCAGCAGGTGGTGTGTAGACAACCCTGCTATCCTTGTGTGTGACCCAAAGGAAACAGTCCAACCTTTGGAGCCCAAACCAGTTCTGGCTGTCAGGCTTCAGTTGTTTATGGCATCCCCCTGTCAGAGGTGTGTGTTCACCATCTGCACTGAAGCTGGTGATGATACTGCATGGCTTCTGACTTATTGTCAGAACTACCTCCTGATCTCTGTTTTGTGTATGAAAGTCTGGAAGAACAGCACTGATTTTAACAGACTTACTCCAGGGTCATGTGCTGTAACTGAGATTGGGGTTAGGCTGACTCATGTCTCAGCTTTTGTTCCTTCATGGTTTTCTGTCCCATTTTAATTTTCTTCAGTTGCTTTCCTGACTGTAGTTGACCAAGGATGAGCAATGAGTCATACAGGAAAGTCTCGTGCATCTGCTCATACATGTCACCTAAATCCCAAACCAAATCTGTCAAGTGCTTGATTTCTTTTTCATTGATTTCTATGTACTGTGGCATTTTCTGCCTTGAACTAGAAAAACAATGGAGGCTGGAAGGCCTTGGGGTTTCTTTTTCCACGTGGAAATGTGGAAAAAGGTCTCTATTAGAGGCTATTTCTTTCCAGTCTTCTGCAGTGTTCTTCCTCAAACAGTACAAGCATAATGTAACTGACTTTGAGTTATGCTGGCCGACTAAAACAAGGAAGATTTGGCTCATTGCTGGAAATGACAGATGATTTTGTAATTGTATTTAATCACTATTGATACTGGCACGCTGTTTCATTTGTGTAAGTAAGGAATCTTTGTACCAGCCAGTACAGAAGTGTTTATCTCAAATTTGTGGATTATATATGAATGCTGGACAAATTCCAGATGTGTGTTTCCAGAACTGATTTAAAGATGCTTCGTAAACTCCAGAAGAAAACAATGCTGCTGGAAATGTATAGAGGCAGTGGGTTGGGAATAGTGAGCTTTGTAATGTGGTCTCTATAGATCTACTGGAAGTGGATCAAACCAGGAAAATGTTTGTGGATGGAGGGATGGGACACAGAGAACCAATCACGGATGATTTAGTGTAGGGTGAGTTTCTCTGGACAGAATTTAGTGTTGTGTAAGTTCTTCAAGCCAGCTTTCTTTGGTCAGGAGAGGAGGTCTTAGGTATTTGCACCTTCAATATATCACCAGCAAAGTCTGTCTCCATGTCTCTTCAACTCTCAGCCTTCTGCTTTTGTTTATGGAGTCAATTGCCCCAGAATAGTACAGTTCATTACAGCCCTGATTTCTCTCATCTCCACACAGTTGTCCCTGACCAGGTTGTACTTTGGGAAGTGAAATAATAACGGAGCTCCACTCTTTGGACTTGGCTGGTGAAGAGCACATGAGCTCAGAGCTGATGTTTTCTGTTGGCACCTGCTGTTCATCCACATCTGGCTATTGCTAAAACTCTGACACAGGAAAGTGATTTCAGTCTTCTGGGCTGCAGTCAGTGTTTAGATTGTACTGTTTGCTCTTCGTGGGGCAGGAAAATATTTCCAGGAAACTGTATTACTTCTAGGGCAATCTGGAAAGGAAGTCTAATATATTTCCTTCATGAAAATTGTGTTTCAATTCTAAGTGAGAGTCAGATTCTGCTATAGCAAGTGCCTTTTACAAGGTAAGTACCTCTAAGGAGATGATGTTACCAGAGCAGATTGTCCTTTGGACACTTGCTTTGGGAGAGAGACTCCATGGATTCACTAATATATAGTTTAATGCTCTACATTGGGATCCTGTGAGCAATTTTTTAAGGTCAAAGTCTAATGCAAGACCATATAGAAAAGTCAAAGGATGATTTTGTTTAACCATCACCATTTTAAGTGCTGAAGGTTGTCTTGATTTTATTACAGTTGCAAAAGCTTTTTGGTTTTAATTTAACAGACTCAAGTTAATGCCAAGGGGAGGTATTGAAAATGCCCTTTTGCTGTTCTTATGCCATCCTATTTGCACAAGTGGCTGTGCCAGGGGTTGGATTTGTTAACCAAGAATGAGAGCAAGAGCTAAGATTATTAGATGATCTGCAGAAATATGAAACCAAATAGGATGAATTTTCATCTGCTTTGCACTTGGTAGTGTTTCTTAGGAGTAATCCCAGTTTGTGTGTAGTCCAGTCTGGAGTGGTTATTGCAAAATAGAAGTCAAAACCATGTAAAGGTTATGCTTTTGCTCCTGACTCCATGACTCCCTGGAGCTGTTGTCTGCCATGTACCAAGACATTGGGTTTCAGAGAATCAAATGCTGTGAACCCTGTGGCTTTCTTGGGATAAATACCTTCTCTGGTGGCCTAGGGTTGATGGGGTTTGGGGTTATTTCATGTCCAAGACAGAGAACTCCATGTTCAGCTTNTTATTAGATGATCTGCAGAAACAAGAAACCAAATAGGATGAATTTTCATCTGCTTTGCACTTGGTAGTGTTTCTTAGGAATCCCAGTTTGTGTGTAGTCCAGTCTGGAGTGGTTATTGCAAAATAGAAGTCAAAACCATGTAAAGGTTATGCTTTTGCTCCTGACTCCATGACTCCCTGGAGCTGTTGTCTGCCATGTACCAAGACATTGGGTTTCAGAGAATCAAATGCTGTGAACCCTGTGGCTTTCTTGGGATAAATACCTTCTCTGGTGGCCTAGGGTTGATGGGGTTTGGGGTTATTTCATGTCCAAGACAGAGAACTCCATGTTCAGCTTTGCCCAGTTTAAAATAAGCCTAAAATGGTGCTGCAGATTATAGGAGGGGGCAGAGATTACAGGACAGTGGTACAAAGGGAGACCCTGAAATGAGGGCACTGCCCCAGAGGGACTGTGGGGAGCGAGGGCAGAGGGAGGGAAATGGCCCACACAGCTAATTGAAAGAGCATCTTCCCGTCAGTCATGGTGCTTTCCCATCAATCATTCTGGCACCAACAGGATCTGACATCAGTAGGGAATTAAATAAACTCCTCTCTCTTTAGGGACCTGCTGATGGAAACCCGCAGGGGGGAAGTGAGCAGAGAAGAGCAGGAAGCGTGTGCGTGGGGGAGAAACAGCCTCAGTGGTCTCCTGGGATGGTGCAAGGCTGTGTCCTTCCTCTTTCTCACACCAGCATGTACAGCTGAAGGGATTTTTCTATGATCCCCCCAAAAAGGTGAATTTAAAGCTGGTAATAGACAAAGCTCACCTCAGTTTAAATAAACAAACTGCAATAACAGTATCCTGTGGTGAGTGCCCTGAAAGCTGAGTGATGCTCTGTACAGCTGAAAAGTAGTTTTCACCCTCCAGTGAAATTAGTGTTATTGGACTGCGGTAACTGAGGTGAATCTGGACCAAAGTGTCAGAGTGAAACACTGAGAAGAGAAAGTGGATCAGGGCAGAGGGTTAGAAACTGAGCCCCTGTTTCCTATCCTTCTGTGAAACTGCCCCTACAGTGAATTAGGATGTGATGTGGATTAGGATATTACAGATTGGGCCTGGCAGAACCCAGGGTTTCAGTGCAGATGAAGGTAGTGGTGTCTCCAGGCAGGGCTGGGGTGGGTAAGTGTCAGTGTGTGTGCACGTGTGTGAGGAGGGCCAGGAGCAGCTGGAAACCATTCGGTCACTGACAAGTCCCCTGATGGACCTCTACTGACATGGAGCGGCTTTGGTTTCAGGAAAGCCAAAGGGAACCTGTCACTAATTAGACACACAGCTAATTAACGAGAAGCAAACAAAGAGCAGCAGCTTGTGTTTTGGGAAAGCTCAGCTTTAGTAGCCAAGGACGTCTGCTCCTCCCTTTCAAACCATTTCAAAAACAAACAAAGCGGGGAGACTTGCATTTCAAAGCAGTGCAAACACTGCCAACCTCAGAAAGCCTTCCAGAAGGGACGGCCAGGAGTGGGATTTAACAGTGAAAGGAAAAAGGGCTCTCCAGGTGTAATGAGACCTTCCCTGTCCCTAGATCAGGGCCCTCTGAATCCCCAGTGTGCATCTCTTATCTATTAGCTTTTAATTTTTCTTTCTCCAGATAAGCACTTCTTTTAAAATTTTGGGCGGGTGGATGAGGAAGAAAGGCAGGTGTGGAAACATGATCTTCCATTTTGGGCTTTGCTACTTTCCAGATCTTACAGAATGTGTGGTATTTCAATTTAAAAACATTTTCTTGTGCATTGTTTTTATTGATGCTGTATGGGGCTTCATTACTGCAGGGTTGGCTAGAAGGGTGGTTCAGTAACAAAATAAGCAAAAGTTACCTTGGCTGTGTAAACAGATGCTCAAGCATGGATGAGGCTCTGTTTGAGCGTTAGTCTTTAATAAGAGAAGTGTTCTTTCAGGACAGGAGGAATCCAAAAATTGTAATCCCAGTTATGAGTCCTCCCATGACCCTGAGAAAGCTTGTTTAGGGCCTGATCCTCCAAAGAGCCTTGTCAGGGTCCCAAGTCCTGCTCAGAGCAATCATTTTTCACAAACTACAAATCCAGCAGTGCTAGCAGGATTCATTAACTGAATTTTGCAAAGTGCTTTGAACATGAAACATGGTAATAATGCCAAGTTATGTGATATTTGGTGTATTTCCTAGAGCCATGCATGTAATTAAGGGAGAATCTCAGCTTTCAAAAACCAAGGCAGTTTCTAACCCTCCTTGTCATAGCTAAAAAATAATAGCTGGAAAATAAGACTCAAGGCTCAGAAATTAGGAGACAAATTTAAAGAAAACAACAACTCACCAAGTTATGCAATCTTAATATTAATCTCTTGGTTTGGGGGACAAAATCATAAAATTGAGTGTGGGTATGACACTATGCAGCTATGCTTTAAGTATTTATTACAAGAAAATGCATTATTAATCTTTGTTGTGCATTCAATATAGAAATTATTAAGTCTTTATCAATAGGATCTAATGTGGAAATACAGCACAGCATTTGTCCCCAGAGTTGCCTATCAACATAACTGTGTCTATTTTCTTCCTTCATCTTGGAAGAAGGACTGTGTTCCTGGTTAGGGAAAAGGCTGGCAGTCACAAACTCAGTCCCAGTGCTGTCAATGGCTTCCTGGATGAGCATCCTGTGGTCCTGCTGGGATCAGAGTCCCCACAGGGATGGGAGCAGACATCAGCTCTTTGCCAGATTGCAGAGTGAAGGACACCTCCCCGTTTCCATGGAATGCTGCAGTGTTTAGCTCATGAGGGATTTTAAAGCACTGTAGCCTCCTTGACCAGAAGGAGTTACCAGAGCACCTGGGGTTACACTTGCAGTAGTAGATCACCACATGCCCTCACATTAGGAATTTTTTTTCAGCACTCATCTGTTTTTGCTGCTTTATGGCCTGATTTGAAATTGCCTCATATCTGCTCTCAGCACGAGTGTTTATTGCTGTCAAAGGACCTGTTCAAAGAATCAGCAAAGCCATCACAGGATTCCTTCTTATATCATTTTGGCTCAGGTCTCAAATATGTACCAGCAATTAAAAAAAAAAAAAAAGAGAGAAAAAAGAAGGCAACAGCTTCAGGTTACAACAAGTAAGGAGCATATCAACTTTTCCAGACACAGATTGATTTCGCTGTGCCTCTCCCCATGAATATCCTCAGCTTCTATGATAAAGCTACTGGAGGCAAATTCATAATGAAAACATGGTATGGCACTTCAGTTTCTCTTTCTGGGATGTTACTTTGCTGCTGTATTATTGAGACTGCAAAAACCCAGCAAGGTACAAAGCAGGATACAAAGATAAGGAGAATTTTCTATCCAGCCAGCACACACTGGCTGAGGGCTGTTTCAGATGGCATCAGGTTTCTTTAGCCTACTCAGAGCTTTAAAATGTGCCCTTGATTTCAGCCCACAGGAACGTGGGCTTGTGCTGCTTTATTGTCTAATGGATCTTTCACTTGATCTCCTCATACAAACACGTCGAGCATGTGCTTTGGTCACTTAGAGAAAACTGAACCCCACTCATGTTCTTAGAGTGTAATCCCTCAATATTGATTACTGTGCTGCACAGGGGCAACAGGTAACAAAATCCATGTGGATTCAGGCTGGCAGCTGATCGTCCCACACACGCACAGTTCAGCTGGTGAGCCCTTGGCAGCCTGGGGACTGCTCTGCCTGATCGCTTCCCACTGGTGTATGAAACACATAAATATCTTGGAACAGAAATACCAGATTGCAGCAGTTGTTCATGTGAAGGGAACAGATGCAATGAAGGATTTTACTATGGAGTGTGTTCCTCTCTAGATTTATCTTGTAGGCAGCTCATGTTTATCTTTTGCCTGCTCGCACTAGACCAGAGTAGGGTAACCTTGAAGCCAGTGCGTAAGAAGAGTATTTTGTGAAACAAAGACAAGCAACTAATTAGAAAATGTATAGGGGTGTGACCTAAGTATTTGTAAAAACAGCTTTTCAATGACCAGAGCAAGTCTTTGGTTGGATTTTACATGGGGTTAAGGCCATGTCTTCCATTTCCTGAACATTTGTGGGGCTTTTGGCTCAAGGGAAGCCTCATTCTTCTCTGTGGCTTTTGGGGACTATGCAATGCTGATTTGAAATGATTCGTGAGGGGCACATTATAAACTTGAGTCTGAAGGGAACTAGGAATCCCAGGAACAGTTGTAGCCTGAGGCCAATTTCTAAATATAAAGTATCCTGAGATGATCTGTCGTGTTTGAATGTCTCCTTGGTTCGATTTAATCGGAGCTCAAATGCTGGTGTTGTGAAACAGAGGAAAATGGACTAATGGGAACCCTTACAAACACTTGAGTCAAGATGAGTGACTGGTTAAAGGTTTGGTCTAGTGCTTGGTGATTGCTGGGCTATAAAGGGGCATTTTATGAGGGGAAGGAGGGGAGATGCCAACTGGCTTTCTCTTCTGCTTCCAAATATAGCAAGTGCAGATTTTGCATCCAGGTGGGTAGAACTGCACATGCAATACTGCTCATGCAATAACCATGCAGCAGAGGATGAAGGTGCAATCAGGATACTTATGGCAAACATATACCTTAAGAACTCTGTATCATATTACTCTCAACAGCAACAAAAAACAGAGACAGGCTTCAGATTCATCTTATATGAAACACTTGTCAGTTCTCTACTGTTTGGTAATTAAGTGTTTCTGTAAAGTGTCCCACACACACCCCTTAAATAAGCCTGAGAAGTTTAAATCTGTGTTCTCAGCAAAATAAGTAAAATAATTTTGGCAGTCTCACTTCCCAATTAGACACCCTGAGACTGCATTTTTTCACAGCATTTTTATTTGGGGTTGTTTTGGCATGAATTTCAGACTTGGATGCATCAGTATCCCCAGGCTATCTTGAGAATCTGATCTAAGAGGGATCTTCACACTTCCCCTAAAAGGTTGGAGACGGTATGTGCTGTTAGCTCATTTAAGACCTCCAGGTTTGTAATAGACTTGCACTTATAGGTCACTAAGGATTCCCTTACTAGCTAATGAAAAAGTGACCTTGTCTGTAATGTCAAATGCTGCTGAGAATCATTGTAGCCACGGGGATATCCATGGCTTGCACTGTAAAACTGTGGTTTCCTTTGGGACAAGGTAGTTTCAGGGGCAACAGTGATGAGCATGACTGAGTGAAAAAATCAAAATCAACACACTGAAGGGGTTTGGATGTAGAGCACTTTAGACTGATGTTGTCAGCAGATGATACTTAGGGCACAACAGATTTGTTATTAACGATTACTTCATTATTAGCTTTATTGAGTTCTTCACTCTGTTGTATTACACTCAGTATGTAATACCTGGATCTTCATCCAGACTTAAATTGCCCCTCTTTTCTCACTCTCCTCTCGGTTTGAAGAGATTATTCAGATAAGGTTTGTTAATTTTGTAGCATAGAGGAACAGAATGGTTTGGTTTGGAAGGGACCTTAAAAACCATCTTGTACCAACCCCCCACTGACAGGGACAACCTGACAGGGACACACTGCACTAGACCAGGTTGCTCAAAGCCCCACCCAACCCGGCCTTGAACACTTCCAGGGATGGAGCAGCCACAGCTTCTCTGGGCAGCCCAGTGTCTCACCACCCTCACAGGGAAGAATTTTAATCTAAACCTGCCCTCTTTCAGTTTAAACCCATTCCCAGTTGTCCTATCTCTCTATGCCCTTGTAAAAAGTCCCTCTCCAGAGGGACTAGAGCTGTTTCAAAACCTATTTGTCAAGATGCTCAGGGAAGAGAGAGGTAAGTTACCAGCCAGCTGGCCCTCTAGGCTGCACCCAACAGAAACAGAGGCACCAGATTTTATCAAATGATTCTTAAGTCAGTCCCCCACCTCTTAGCCAACCTACTACTATTAGCAACCAGCATTTATAGAGCAGGGAATCCTCCATTTTCTTGGTACAAAAGCCTTGGTAGTTTGCATTAATAGGGAGAAAATTTGCCTTTTTTATGCAGTGTCCTGAGCAGAGCAGACACAGGAGATTATTTAATTAGATTTTTTCCTGCTTGAGACATGTTAAAGATAAATGTACACTGGCAGTGTTGCAGATGGAGGCTTTCCATAGCTCTGCATGTTCTCCTTTTCCCTACCTCTTTCAAGCTCCGACAGATGTGATCAGAGCAGGAAATTTGGGGTCTAAGTGACCTGATTTACACAAAAGCAGCCTAATCTCTGGACATTTGCAAACTCTCATTTTTGAAGCTGCAGTGATATTCAGAGACTGCACTTTCAAGGTTTGGCTCTCCTGTTCCCAAATATTGTTTTTCATACTGTATGCTAATAGCCATACTTGGAGCCATGGATTACAGAAATTTAAGCTGCCACCTTATAAAATGTTAGAAGAATCCAGTGGGACATTTAGAACACGAGTGAATTGGAGCCAGCTGGAAACAGAATACAGGAGGTGGATTTTCTCCTGGAGGGGTGCTAATAATTCCTGGTAAAGATCAAAATGAAGGACAGTTGGATTGGTTTTGAATATCACATGGCTTTACATAAAGAGGATCTCTCTTCAGTCACAGCTTATTATCAGGAGGTTTTTTGGTTTCCAGTGGAGATCCAGTTTCCTTTTCTGTTTGCCACCTGAAGGGGTGTATTTGCAGGTGTGTGCTCTCCCATGCCACCCTGACATGGAAAGAATTGCATGGGATGCCCAGAGACATCAGTTTCTTAGTCCTAGAGGGCAAGCAGAGCTCTGGGAGCTCCCATCAGCACTTTCTTTTTTCACTCTCAGAATCACAGATTGGAAGGGACCACAGCAGATCATCTCGTCCAATAGTCTCGATACTTAGGAGACTTTAAAGCATTTCCTGTTAGCTGTGATGTCTCTTGCTACCTACATTTCATCCTATAACTTGAATCTTTATGAGTGTGATCCCTGGCTGCTCATGCTATTCTTCTATGCTCATCAGCACTGCTCTGCTCTAGTGCTGCTTTCTGTTCACTGCTCATGCCCTGAGACAAGGATGCACCAGCAGGATCCTCATTCAAAGCCTGACAGCTAAAAGTCTTGATTGACTGGCACAGCCAGTTCAGCAGTGTGCTTGGGCACGTGCTTAACTTTGGTGTTGTACTCACAGGACCTTAATCATACCCTGAAACACTGTTCTGAATTGATGCTGAAGGACTGTACAAATGGTTGTGCCACATGCACCCCTGCATAAGACAAATGGTTTTACTAGATGGGGAACAATGGGAAGTCTGTGAAGCATATTACAACTTTTAATCAGAAGCAGGGTGGGGAAAGGAAGAACTCTTGAATAACTCTTTACATTAGGATTGATAAGATTCCTTATAACAGAAGGATAGCTGAGTTTGCTGCTGTATCTCTGAGGTTTGCCAAGTGATCTCTATGGCAGCAAATACAGCAGAAGTGCTGTCAGATGTGAGCATGCACACAGCCTGGGTAAGGAAATGTCAGGTATGCAGGATTTGCTATGCACATATTTACTGTGAACAATGTCAAGGAGATTGGAATGCTGAGGATTCTTCTTCTTTTATTAAAAAGTTGTAGAAACCTTTTTATTACAGGGATGAGAAATTCCAGTACTTAGGTGTCTACTGCTGCCCACTCTGCTTTAAACATGAAAAACACCCCAATTGTAGCTCATTTATTTTCTTGGCCTAGGTGATGCCTCTTCTGATGAAGTAAGTAACCCAGGCTCACCAAGTTCCTTATGAGTAAAGGGAGGAAGAGACTTTGTTTATCCTCACATGGGGTGCAAAGAGGAGGAAGCCATTCCCCAGTGACTGCATTGCTTTGGGTTCAATCATTTTTTTCCCTATTACCCCAATCCCTGGAGTACATTGTACATGTCTACAGGATAGATTAATCACCTCCTTTTTGCATGCAGGGAGCCTCCAGGAGCTGCAGTCCATTGGTTCTTTGGCTGTGTTTTATGTATAGGTCTTGAGTACACAATGCCATTTCACTGCGGTGCTTTTCCTTCTCCTGCAGGGAGCCCACTCTCTATCAGGGGTGCCTCAGGATGGTCTCTGATCTACTGAAATTCATTTTCCTCCTCCTCTCACTGTTAGCTGGTCATGAGTTACTGTGGCAGACACTGACAAAGAGATCCTTTTACCTTTCACTATTCTGTAATGCTTCTTTATGTTGCTCATCAGCCATTATGTTCTTCTCCATAGCAAAAGAATCATTCAAAAAAAACCTTGCTCACTTTTTTCCTTCTGAAGTCTGCTGGACCTAGAGTTTTTGTCCAAAATATTGGCCATGTGGGATGCTAGGGATGTATTTCTTCTCCGTCAGTATCTTCTGTTCAGCAGATACTGCTCTGAAGATGTTCATAGAAGAAGTAAGACTCTTCTCTTACACTTCAGCCAGTTTCCTTCAAAGAATTTAAAGCTGCAGCCAGACGTGATTGAAAATAGCTCCTTGTTTTGCTCAGCTCACCTGGGTTTCATGTACCTTCAGGTATATTTAGATGACCTGTTAAGTTGGGTAAAGGCAAATGCCAAACACCTGGGTGTTCATTGTGATGACCTGGTTATTTCTAAACCTTCAGAATGTCTAATGATCCTTTGGGTTGTATTGGCACCTAGAAGCCTCAGAATCTGATTGCCCTGCAGCTAAACAAACATATCATATTTACAGAAATCGTCTCTCTGCTCATTATGTGGAGAGGTTTTGCTTGATGTTGTCCCTTTCTAAAGTTAATGGGAGAGTGGTCACTTGTCTTTACTAGAAAAGGATTGTCTTAAACATGTAAGTTTGCTTAGTTACCAATATCTGTACGAAATTTTTGAGGCAGTGTGATGATTTTGCAACAAGGAGTATTTCCATTTTTCCTGCAGAAGGCTTTTTGCCAATTTTTTAAACCCTTAAGAGAAAATTTTTTGCAGGGGCTTGGTAAGAAAATGTTCTTTATTGTTTCAACATGTCTTGGGACAAATAGAAACTGGTCCTGAGGCAAGACAGTAATCAGAATTAAAATAATTCTTTTAACTATGTTATTCCAAGATACTGTTGATATTGATGTGTTTCCCAAAGTGTGTAAGGTACTGCTGGCTGTGTCTCCGTTCCTTTGCCTTACTCACTTGATTGGAAATGAGAGGAGATTAATTCTACCTTAATTTTACTCCCTTCAGGCAGTAACCTGGAGCTGGTATATCCTCTATACCTGGTACTTGTTCTGCTGACTCTATTTTTCAGTCTTGGATTCACCCTGGCCCATACACCAATACACTATTATTTATGAAGTGCATTAATTCAAAGTGACACAGCACAGACTGTGCTTGGTTTTACCAGCATGTGAGAAGAGACAGATCTTCCTCTCTGTAGCTCATACACTGGGGATGGTCATTTTAAAAAAAAATTTGGTGCTGTCTCCTCCTGTTCCCTTTGTGGTGTTACAGCACTGAATGTTCTTTTCCTTGCTGAAGGTGGAATTGTCACACCAGGTTGGGATACAGTTTCGCAAAGACTGACTTGGCCATAATGCCAAAGGAAATCTGAAAAACAGAGCAGAGCTTGGAGCTTGTTCTTTAACGATTTTGTTTCAGACAGTTCATATTTAAGGTGAAGGACAGGAGCCTGAGAGATGAGTGACTTGCTGAAAGCCAAGAGGTCTGGCAGGAAGGGGTTACAGGGCTCCCCATCTGGGTCAGAGTGCCCTACTCTCTGTGCTGCTCATCCTCCTGAGAAGCAGCACTTGTGATCCAGAAAAGCACCTGTGTGTGTGCAGCAGGATTCCTCAAAAGCACAAAGCACTGAGGAACCCAGGGCTCTGCCAGTGTATGGGAAAGAAAAACACAGATATCTGGGAAGGGAGAAGAGGTGTCTGTCTGAAGAAGTAAACAGAGAGGCTGGGAAGTTTCCAGGAGGCAGTTCCAGGCTTGCTAACATGTATTCTCCAGGGTGCCAAATCGCTCTGCAGAAGTCTATGGTTGCTGCTAACAGATGTGGCTTATGGCTCTATTCACCTGTGACACACAAACGTGGTACAAGGAGCTGCTTGTACACTGGATTACAGGATTGGGAGGACTTTTTATTGTGTTCTGCCAAGTCCTGGCTGTTCCCTCTCATCGCCTACAGGAGGGAAACTGCTCCTTGGGGACACTGCAAGTCAACTACAAGGGTCCCCACCACCCTGAAGAGCCAAATCCCCACGTGACTGCAAGTGACAGTCTGGCAGGATGAAGTGGTGGGGAGGAGACAATGAGCTGCCTGAGTTTGGTAGCCTGACCAGAGGGACACAGCTCTGAATGGCCATTTGCAGATTTATGGAGGTAGATAAGCATCAGTGAAGATGAGTAACGATGCCACACAGGGTGAAGGAAAACTGCTTCCAGGAATATGAGGTGTAAGAAGAACACTGTAAATAATGTCAGAAATAGTGTCTCTTCCAGCCCTGTAGGTATCTGGCAATAAAAATGTATTGATTAGCTGACATTCTTGCTAATAGAT
>VYZS01012305.1:9347-28363 GCA_013400695.1 Neodrepanis coruscans | reverse complement strand
AAAAAAAAAAAAAAAAGAAGAAACCATATTGAAACCCAGATCTATTCTTTATTATTAAAGACTGAAACAGGAAATAGAAACAATGTTATAGGAGACACTGACAATAAAGCTTGGATTCATGTACTTTCTACCCCATAAAATCCCATAAGAGTGCTAGATTATCTGAAGATTCAGCTAATTCTGTGATTTTTCAGTTATAGACTACAGAGAAATAAAGCTGAAGTTTAAACAGTTTATTTGCTAGTCATGTCATTGAACTGAAGATTCCACATGACTGCTGATTTTGTATCATTTGTTATAGTTCTTAACACACAGCTTGTGGAATTTCTTCTTTAGTAGCAATGTATTTAGTTTGTTATCAGTGCAATTCTCATTAATTGACAGTAACAGGTCAGGCAAAAGAAACTTGACCTCATCAAAGCGATCTGTGAAACAATGTTGCCACCTTGCACTTGCACAGGTTTTAGAACTGCTTAAAATTTATGCTGTTTAGATCACAAAGGCAAATAGAATATTGACAACTTTTTTTACTTATGTGTAGCAAACATAAAACGGCTTTTATTTGTACATAATATATTCATTTGCAGAAGTTTGCAGGGCGAAGACTAGAATATGGAAGCTTTTGAGGTACACCAAGAAATCAGAAAAATAGGGTCAAATTAAAAAGCTCAGCATATAGAGCATAATTTTACAAAGAAAATCTCAGCTGCTACAGACTCATTGTCATTTTCTATGAACAGCCACTTTTTCTATGAGAGTATTTCACAAAGAAGAGTTTCTTGCAGTCCTTCAAATGGAAACCTCCTTTGTTTCTTCCTTAAAACAATTGCCCTGTGCCCCTCATGTCTAGCTCTGCTCTGAATCTAAGTATTCTTTAACAGTACTTGTCGAAGAATGCCTTAAGAACCATGCTTTTGGCTCCCTAGCAAAAGTGTACAAGCAAAGGCCTGGTTAGCATAACTAGGCCTTACTCCATGTTAAATATGAAACTGCAAAATCATAGCCTGTCAGCAAAGAAGCTAGTAACACAAACAGGTCGTCCTTGAGAGCTAAGCTTAGAAAATAATAAGCTGTGTGAAGATAAGAAAGGCTTGCTTGACTTTGCAGGTGTAAGAGGAGTAGCCTTAAGACTTAGACCACTAATGAGCAAAACCAAACAATTGCATTCTTAGAGCATTTAGTAATCTTAAATCATTGAGTAAGTTGAACTTTGTATGCATAATCATGTAGTTAATTGCATATTCATGTAGCTAGACTATAAAAATGTGTAGTGTACTATCAATAAACGGATAACTGCTATCAATCACGTTGGTTGTTGAAGTTTTCCCCTCACCAACCGCAAGTACTTGTAGGGTGAATTACACAAGTGTAAATTAACTATCATAGTAGAAAGTCACAGTTTTATATCCTGGAAATCAGATATACTGAAAGACTCTCCTGCCCTGCATACTTGAAACTCATGAACTAGAAGTTACCAATGCTGAAAGACTCACAATTAAATTTTGAATTGACTCTAAAACATTGTGAAGTTTTAAAAAGAATCACTTAGCCAACTGCTCACTATTTCCCTTATTCTCCTTGTCCATCCATACAAATGGAATAAATTTCTTTTATTAATTTCATAAGTATATATTTATGTGTGTGTGTGTATATATACACACACACAGTGGTGGGACCACAGACTTGGAGAGATTGGTGAAAGGTCAATGAACAACTCTTTGGATGTGAAATCAAACTAACTCCAAACAAACTTTGGAGCAGCCAAAGAACAGAAAGGAAATTCAGAGTTATATTGGGATAGCACTGTCAAGTGCAAACAGTATTTGGCTAATGATCCAGTGGTAGAAGTGCCTGGATGGAAAAGTAATTTAAGAAGGAAAGCAGTTTTTGGACACAATTTTTTAATTTCCTATTTTTTCCAGGTTCCTCAGATTTAAGGTAATGCCAATAGCAAATTTCTTCTTTTCTTCTTTTTGCAATTGTGCCTGGCCAAAATGAACAAATAAAGGTAGTCTAGTAGATGACTGCAACAAAGTGTTTATACCTAAGAGCAGTGAGAATACCTGGCATTCTAACTAGATCTTTGGATGTGAGGCTTACAATCAAGCTGAAACATCTGCTTAGAGTAGTTGAATCCACTGCTGAGATCAAAATCTAAAAGCTGGTCTTTTCTATGTAGGCAAGGATCAAGCTGCCAATTCTTCTGCCTTCTTTTCTTTCTCTTGACATGAAGATGAAATAGTATTTTAGTTTTTAAAGCAATTATCAGAAAATAAAAAGGAATAAAGAAGTTGTGATGCATGAGGAATCTTTATGCCATATTATTTAAAGCCTGCTTTAATGTTCTGTACTGTATTCAGTTTAGCTTGCCATACCCATTTTAAGTCCCCATTTAAGCAAAGTGTGAATAGCAGAAAAAATTATTTTTCTAAAAGTAAGGAAGTCTTAAGAGTAATCTTTCAAGACTGAACAAGAAAGATTTTTTGACTTCCACTGCCATATTAAATTTGACACTTTTATTGTTTTAAGATACTGAGCCATCAACCACTATTAGCTATGATTGGTGCATTTTATTTGTTAAAACTAATTTATGAGATAAAGCTAAGTGTACAGATGCTCATTGTAAGATGCCAGGATAAAAGAAGTAAAATTCCATCAACAATTAAAATTCAAGATTAAAGCAGCTACACCGGAAAAGAAAAAAGAGAGGCTTTTCCATTGTGCTTACATCTAACTCTCCAAGGCAATCACTTTTGACTGGAGTAATATAAGGAAAACAAATGGTAAAACACTAAGAGATCTAAAAAACATTGAGATTCACTTGGGAAAAATACCTCAAGTGTTAGATTAGATAAGCTGAAACATATTCCAGAATCCATACAGAACACTACGCGTTAAGTTCTGACTAGCAATTACTAAGTTATAGTAAACAATTTTGATGGACAAAGATTGGAAGTGGCAATAGAGAAAGAAGAAACTTCAATCTAGAGAGCTCTTAAATGTAAACATACGTATTCTTATTGGAGAAAGGATGATAATAGAACTAGGAAATAGATCCAAAACATTTGTCATTCTTTACTACTTCAAGCAAGTTGCTGAAACTTAACTGCATCATATTCCATTCATCTGTAAAGTGGGTTGAGCAGTTTCGTTTCTTTTCTTTGCTACTGTTAAAAACCTTCTAGTGTCCCTTTCAAAAACTGTTGTAGAACTACATAGTAACATCTATATCCCTTGCTTATAATATATATCATTTCAGCTGAGCTCATAAAATACTGGAAGTACATTTGCCTTTAAGAACATCTGCTAATGCATTTGAGAAAGTTTATGATAAATCAAACAGTGTGGTGGCAACCCCTAAAAGAGTGTTAGAACAGACTAGGTACAGAGAATATGATACAAAAAAGAAAAAAAGATGGATATGCTGCAGAAAGCCTTTTTTCACCTCCGAAAAACATCATTATGACTGGGTGGACCTAGCAACTTTTAAGTGCTGGAAAGACTTTGAGTTACCTTCAATATTTTAGTGCAAGAGGCAAAGGAAACAATTAGCTGCTCTTACTTAATTTATTCAATTATAAAAATACTTCTTGACTCAGAACACTTAAGTATCAGTAATATTATCTGACATAGTGTCATGAACTTAACACTGAATTTTGTCATTTGATTAGCGGAGCTTAGAAAGTTACATGTTCAGAAGTTAAGAAATTTAACCATTGTGAGTGTCTACACAACATTAATTTAGCCCTTTGATGTTATGAGTACACACTGTCTGAAAATGTATGATCATGTACTGTTTTCTCCTTACAAGATTTGTCTGTATCAAGTACGCAGAATGGATGATATTCCTTAAATGAAAAGGATTGTCTGTATAATGAATGAAGATTCTTTCTTAATACTCCTACTTAATCTCCTGCTGAAGTTTTAAGGTGTGTGATGAATGAGACAGAAAAAGAAACATGGAACTACAGAGCAGTTAAAGTCCACCTTGGAGAGTTAGATTCTACACCTGTATCTAAGCTCCCGTGTGATCATGACATCAAATAAAATGTTTCCATTTGGTCCCTGGTTGTCTACTTCTTATCTCAGGTTCTGGTGGTTCATAGCTAAGTTTAGGTGAATTCCTTCAAAAGTAGCATCTGTGATACTCTACATATCAAAGTCAAACTTCAAACTCTACCAGGAAATTATAGTTTGCCAGAGAAATCATTAGACCCTTTTTTGTAACGAACACTCAGATATTCTCTCCTAATTAGTTTCTTGACATTGGTAAAAGTTCTCCCAAAATGTAAGAATCTGATAGACTAAAAAGCATAAAATTCAAATAAAAATGACTAAAAAGAGGAGGAAAAAAAGAACATGGAAAAAAAGAATCTCTAATAGGAAGTAGGAGTCCATCTTTTGTAAGTCATGCTATAAGCCAAGCTAGTTATTTTAAGTAATACTTAGCATAGGAATTAAAGAAAAATATTCAGTTTGTATACAGATCCTATAGTGACATTCCAAAAAAATGAATAACCAGATTAGTACTTCATTACGGCATTGGTCTAAAATGTTGATGGGTTTTTTTGGATTGGATTCTGTGCTCCTGTACAAGATGTGGATTACAGACAACAGGTATCATATTTGGGACTCGGAATAATTTCTCTGTTGGAGACCCCTTCTCCTCATAAATTGTTTTCTTCATTTACATTTCAATCATACCATCCTCTAGACACATTCTTTCTTACCTTGCCACCCATTAGAATATGGAAGATTTCAGTTTGGTATCTTGCTATAGCCTCCTTCAGGCTTCTGGTGCCTTATGTCCTACCTCTTGTCTGTTGGTTGGACACATTACCTGGACTGCACCACCAGGTTTGCAAATGGGCAAAAGATGTAAGTGAACCATAAATTCCTTCTGTGGGAAGGAAGGCAGTAGAGAAATATCACACTCTGGAGACATTGCAATTCAGATTAATTATGCTCCCATTCTTCTGAAGTTGCAGTTACTACTCTGACTCTAACTTGCAATATCTTTGTGCTCCAATCTGGAAAACAAAGCAAACAAACAAAAAATAGACTGTCTAATTTTGTTAAGCTAATGAATCTAAGACTAAGGAGTATTACTAATTCCTTATGGTGGTTATAGCAGGTTTTGAAGGAAAACTACTGTTAGAGAGTACTTCCTTTAGAGATATTCCTGTTGATGTGGCTGAAATTGTTAAGAGACATTACTTTCTTCATGAACAAATATCATTAGACTAAAAAACAAGGAAGAGTTTAGACTTTGCTCTTACTCTCTGAAACCTTACATATGATATCCAAAATTTAAAACAATTACACACTTTTGGAAATCGTAAGACAGTCCTGTGGCACATTATGACTCTGTACACTGTCTTTTGAGTGTTCATTGAACTACAAGTAAAATATTTTGTCATTTCCTGCAATATCAATGACACATGCTGATTTTACAGTCATTGCAGCACTATAAAGAAATAAAAGTCACTGTGTATGTGTATGGTATAGTATTTTAATAAGAGCCCTATCTTGCCAGTTTTATCGCAGAAAAAATACAGTAGACAAATTTGAAAACAAGAACTCAATGGAAATTTAAAACATTATTGGATATGTGACCAAAAGCATGATCATGAAAGATGTGACATTTTGGAAAAGTTTAGCGCTTGTTCAGTCTGAATCTTACGATGTTATATATTTAAATGCCACCAGTTAGTTATTTTTGCTGCTGATCCTTTGAGCATAAATGTCTTACTCCACAATGTGTAGCCTGTAATCCCTTACTGTCAACCCAAGAATCAGAACTACCAACAGCCAACCTGCCTCCAGCTATTTTACCTCCTCATCAGCTTACAGAAGGCTGTAATACACTGTCAATACAAAAGCCATTGGCTTATTGACAGGTGAAAGAAAAAAAAAGGAGGTTTAAAAATGCTAAATCAAATATCAAGCAAGATAACAAAGGAGTAACTCCATGAGGCATTATTAGTTTTCACATTAAATTACTTAAGAGTCTTTAAAACTAAAGTAATTGGAAGCTATTAATGATTGCATTACACTTACAGGTTCTTTGAAATGATAGATCAGAACTTCGATAATTTTTTTTATTATGTGATATAGGTTATTAACATTGTAATTAGTCATTTAGTATCTACAGAAATATATCCTTCAAATATCTAACACCAGTTAAAAAAACACTCACTTTTCCAATGTACTAAGAAAAGCTAGTTTCAAATTTAGATGAATGGCCATCTACCTACTACAAACCTTTCCTTTCACAAGCATTTATAATTTTTGATTCCCTTCTGTGAAACTGAACACTAAAGATTAGCCTTGTAATGGGTACTGCATATCTTTATTCTAGCAGGTGACCATGCCTTTTGCGAGCCAAGGTCGCAGCACTTTATGTTTAATCTACGTCAGGCTGGCTTGGACCCTTCCCTGCTTCGTGTGAGCAGAGGTGGATGTGAGGCTCCGAGGGCTTTGACCGCGAGGGGGCTGTGTGAACACAATTTTTTTGCAACTTCTTGGCCCTTCCCTGGTTCAAAAGGGCAAATGCGTTTTTATGTACGATAAAATGTGACTCTGAAATAATTAACAAGGTTTTTCTTATCTCTCCTCTTTGACAGAAAACGCGTAAAATCGTGGCTTCATTAGTCCTGTGATTTTTTTTAGAACGACCATAAATTACTCAAAATCTTCACTGGTCATGGCACTTGTATAAAAAAAAAAAAAGCAAAATCCTGACAAATACAAAATCCTTTTGAAACGCTGTCTAGAGCCTGAAACATGCTCTAAAGGATCAAAACTAATCCTGATTAAATGTGGACACTGAAGTCCTGTCCATAAGCTAATATATATTATGCCTAATGAAGATATCTGACGAATACCCAGAAAAGAGAATTAAATTTCCACAGAAACACAGACAACACTGAGAAATATTCAATCAGTTTTTATGAAAAACTGGTTTTCATATCAATCAACGTCGTTTACCCTTCTCTCCTCTGACCGGCATAAGAAATGCACAAACAACAGAGATGAAAAAATACGTTAACAAGATCGGGAAGCTGGTAATTCACAGGGACCTGCCGTTNCGGGCCGCCCCGCCCCGTTCGCGCCGCGACAGCGCCAGCCACGCGCTGTGTGCCTGCGCGCCGAGCGAGGGCTGCCGCGGCCGCTGCGCTTCCCCGGCGCTGCTGGCGCAGGGGTTTGCGCGGTTTGGCTCCGTGTCACACACAGATGTGACTCGTGTCTGTTCCCTGCGAACGTACAACCGTGACGGCTCACCTCCTCCCGCCTCTCTTCCCCCCCACCCCCAGAAAAAAAAAGAATCCCACCCTTTTACAAAAAAATTTCCTCAGATCCTACACCGAGCAGCCGCCGCCGCCGCCGCCGCNTCTAACACCAGTTAAAAAAACACTCACTTTTCCAATGTACTAAGAAAAGCTAGTTTCAAATTTAGATGAATGGCCATCTACCTACTACAAACCTTTCCTTTCACAAGCATTTATAATTTTTGATTCCCTTCTGTGAAACTGAACACTAAAGATTAGCCTTGTAATGGGTACTGCATATCTTTATTCTAGCAGGTGACCATGCCTTTTGCGAGCCAAGGTCGCAGCACTTTATGTTTAATCTACGTCAGGCTGGCTTGGACCCTTCCCTGCTTCGTGTGAGCAGAGGTGGATGTGAGGCTCCGAGGGCTTTGACCGCGAGGGGGCTGTGTGAACACAATTTTTTTGCAACTTCTTGGCCCTTCCCTGGTTCAAAAGGGCAAATGCGTTTTTATGTACGATAAAATGTGACTCTGAAATAATTAACAAGGTTTTTCTTATCTCTCCTCTTTGACAGAAAACGCGTAAAATCGTGGCTTCATTAGTCCTGTGATTTTTTTTAGAACGACCATAAATTACTCAAAATCTTCACTGGTCATGGCACTTGTATAAAAAAAAAAAAAGCAAAATCCTGACAAATACAAAATCCTTTTGAAACGCTGTCTAGAGCCTGAAACATGCTCTAAAGGATCAAAACTAATCCTGATTAAATGTGGACACTGAAGTCCTGTCCATAAGCTAATATATATTATGCCTAATGAAGATATCTGACGAATACCCAGAAAAGAGAATTAAATTTCCACAGAAACACAGACAACACTGAGAAATATTCAATCAGTTTTTATGAAAAACTGGTTTTCATATCAATCAACGTCGTTTACCCTTCTCTCCTCTGACCGGCATAAGAAATGCACAAACAACAGAGATGAAAAAATACGTTAACAAGATCGGGAAGCTGGTAATTCACAGGGACCTGCCGTTCAGTACAGTAAGAGTTTGCTGTGAGTTTAGCCCATAGCAGATACAGGAAAAATCAGGAGTGCAAACCGGCTGCCTCCCATCTCCTCTCAATTTTCCTATGTGCCTGCTAGGTCCAGCTACATCAAAACGGAGCAAAACGTGCTGTCTCTGTTTCACAGTGCCTAGAAAGTTCTCATGTTCACTTTTTAACGGTCCGGTCGTGTTTAAACCTCGTGTGTAAACCTCGTGTTTATACGGCGCTTGAGGAGGGGGGCCGGTTTTGATCGCACTGGTGACCCTCAGCGCCTTCTCGGGGAGGACAGGAGCCGGACGGTAGGACTGACGGCGCTGTCGGTGCCCGCACGTGAAGACTGACAGCTCTCTGTCACCTTCCGTCGGTTGAGCAGCCCATGCGACGCGCGGGTCAGCTGTGCCACTCTCTCGGCGCCGCAAGCGGAGCACGCGTGGGAGAACCGCGCTTCGAGCCGGTAAGGGAAGGTTTCACAGGGGAAAACGGGTANCCGCCGCCGCCGCCGCCGCCGCCGAGCCTTGGGAGCTGATGGAGCAATGGGTGGGAAGCGGGAAACCGGCACCACAAGGGAAAACTTTTCTTCTGCCTAACTTTTCGCTTCCTTTCTAACGTTCTCCCTGTTCCCCCCTCCGGCTCCTTACCCCCTCCTCTGGGCTACGCTCCATTTTTCGCCTTCCTTCAGCCCACTCTCAGCCCTTCCTCCAACTTTTGCCTTGCTGCCTTCCCTCTCGCTCACTCCAGCGGCGCCTGGAGCCGGTAAGGCAGAGGAGAAGCAGCGGGAGGGACTGCAGCTGCATCGAGGAGCAGCCGGGCAGTGGATCGGGAGGGCGAAAGGGGGCAGAGGCGGCAGCCCCTCGCGGCGTCGCCGGCCGCTATTGCCACGAAGTTGGCGGCAACCGCTGGGTGTTTTTGACAGCTGGGCTCGGGCGGCCTCTGGCGCGGCCTCAGCCTGGCACAGAAAGTTTGCGGGGGAAGGGAGGAGGCAAAGGGACTTACTTCTGCACACCACCCTCCCCTCCCATCCCCCTCTCCCCCGTCCTTCTGACTCTTACTCCTTCCCTTCACCTCCCTGCCTGTCGCCCTCGCCTGAGAGCGTGGGGTTAGGAGGAAGAAGCGATACGCTCTCGGAGCGGTTAGCAGCCTTCCCCGCGCCGCCTCCCTTTCCCAAACATCCCAAGAACAATCAACTAACCTGTGGAGGCTCTGACCTGAACCTGGGTCCCTCCTCCCATTCCTTCCAGCTCCACGCTGAAAGCTCTTTCTTTCTCCCTGCTGCTCGGGCTGAACTTTGGGATCTGAAGTTTTTTTTTAAGAGTCAACGAGGAGGGAAGGGGGGGGGTGGTGAGGGGTGGAGGGGAGGGAGATGACAGAGACTCTTACTTCTGTCGCTTTTTTTGTTGTTTTGTTTTTCCTTTTTGTTTAGTTGTTTTTTTAGGTGGGGGAAGTAGTTTTTGTTTTTAAATTTCCATTTTTAGTTCAAATCACCTGGGAGGTCGAGGGGGGAGGGGAGGGAGACGAAGAGAGGAAAAAGAGGGAGAGAGAGTGAGGCGCTGAGAGCCCAGAGGCAAAAGGAAGGGTGCAGGCACTGCCGCTGAGAGGAGATCGAGAGACAGGGGGTGCACTTGACAACCAGCATGCAGAGATGGTAAGAAGTTTCCAGCAGCCTTTCGTTTTCATTCTAACCTTTACTTTGGTTTGATTTGATTAATAAATTGTGCAGTAACACAAGCAGCCCTGCTCGCTATCGATGTATTTCAGCCTTCAAATAAACAAGTAGCCGGGCAAGACGAAAGAGTAGGATAATAAATAAATAAATAAGCTCTGTGCTGTGTGGATTGGGGGAAAAATGTCACAGAGGCTGTGCTAAACCTGAAGTGAGTTTGACCGCCTGAAATGGGATGGCTACATCTTTTTTAATTCCTCCTTCTCTGCGCTAAAAATAAGGGGATAGTGTAAAAAAATTGGGTATGGACGGACGGAGAGCGAAGGTGGAGTGGGGTTGAATCGGACATACGGTGGTCAGTCTATTTTGGACACCACCACTCGGAAATGAATAAGGTTACACACACAGGTTACACATAAGGTAACCTTTGAGAGTGGGGAAGAAGCTGTGTGTTTGCGTACGAAACAACGGCTGCGGCATAGAGACCTTCCCTCCGAAACTCTTTTCTCTTTTGTTGTGCATGTGCTTGCAGGTTGCACCTCNCTTCCTCCCCTCCCCTCCCCTCCCAGTCTTTTAAGGAGTTTTTGCTGCTTATTCGTGGGCTGTGCGAGTGCACATCTCCTTTGCTTCAGGGGGTTTGCAAAGCAGCGTTTGGGTTTTCACGACCTTTTTATTTAAAAATTAAAAACGAAACGATCGAGGACCTCATTTGAGTGAAGTTCGTATGTCTGGGTCGTGGTATGAGGGTAGGTTAAACAGCTGCGAAGGACAAGCTCGTTTAAGCCGTGACTGCATTTAACATGCAGAATAACTCTTTGCATTAACACATGGATCAACCTCAGTTAGTGATGACAGTGATCAGACCTCATTCAGTGAAGTAATATATTTCCAGTCCCTGTTTGACAACTGCTGTGCTTTCAGCTTTTGTCACCTCACTCCAGGAATGTTAGAGAGTTGTTTTGTGTGCATTCAGTATACACATACATATGTACACGCATACACACGAGTGTGTGTGTGTGTGTGTGTGTGTATATATCTGTATCTTCGTATATACTTGTATATGAGTACGTGTATGTGTATGTACATGTATGTACGTATATACAGCACTCAAACTATAGAGTGTGTATCTGTGTGAATGGAGTTTGCGGTGGAGAGTTTCTGTTTTTCCCTTTTCTCGCTAACGTGACTTGTCTTGTTTCAGTGATCAAAGCCGCAATTGGAGTGTAGGAGATACAACTGTCAAATGTAAGCAACAAGGGGAAAAAAAAAAAAAAGAAAAAAAAAAGAAAAAAAAAGAAGAAGGGAGGGGTATAAAGCAGCATGTGCCTAGGACTGTGGTTACAGTAACGCTGACAGAAATTAAAGTGGTTTTGAAAGCAGCATGAGATTTATGATGGTTTCCATTTACCCTAGAGTCAAGCTGTTGTAAAATTGATGCACAAAAGACATCATGTAGTAATCTGGTGTACCCAGGATTAAAGTGGCAACGAGTGTCTTTTTGTGTGTATGTCTGGCTGACGGTTAAAATGGTTTGAAGCTATTTTAAGTATGAAATCAAAGCAGGATATTACATATTTCTTTTCTTAATCTCTATGTTAGCTGTGCATAGCAGTCGTTGAAATATTTTTTGGTGGAAGTGGGTTTTTATGTTTCATTACCTTCCATTTCCCCCTCTGTATTATAACTGATCTGCTTAGATGAATTTTAAAATGGGGTAGCATTTTTGTCATAGTTTCAGAGTACAAGTGTTCACAGTTTAATTACTGAGTTCATTTCAGACAGTAATATTTAATAAGCCTGATCAGCAGATCTTTGCAAGGATACCAAGTTCCTGTAAGAGTGTGTGGAACATTCCTTGCCCCTAAAAATTGCAGGATTTTTGAATCTGAAATTTAATGGGGTATATGAGCTGTCTAATACACTGTAGTTTCATTTTAAGCTGTCCAGTATTAATTAACCATCTACCTCTTTGTATGTTCTGCTTTAAATTCCTGAAGCACATGAATTTTAAAATTAATTCACTAAATATTTCAAATGATTCATCTTTACCTGATGCAGAAAATTATAAGTGTAAATTATAATGTAATTTGTTACGAGCAAATTTTGAAACTCCTTTTAACTTGCGGTTGTGAAAGTGTTCCTTAAGCAAACATCTTGCACACGTACTAGAAAAACCTTGCCTTGGTACATTATTTTGTTAAAAATACAATAGTGTGATGTTTTAGGGGAAGAAAATCATCAGATCTACATCTCTAATCACATTCCATTTTTATTATTGAGGCATTTGAGTAAGGCTGGTATGTGATTACAGTAAACAAAGTAAAGAAACAGACAAAAGCAGACATGACTATTGATATATTAAAATGTAAGTGTTGCAGTTTGAATTTTCTAGTGAGTTTTTGAATTCAATGCTTTACATAACATTTTGTCCTAATCTTGCTTGCTGTCAGAGATGTTTCATGGTTGTGCAATTGCTGCAGTCAAGAATGCCTATTTGCATTCCAGGAGTGTCATTTGATTACTTTTATCTACACAACTCGAAGACCAGCCCCGACCTCTCATTTCATCTTGCCATGTCACAAGTCAGTGCTGTGTCCTCTTTTCAAAAATCTCCCTGATTTAGACAAGAAAGAAAAGTGCTTTCATGTTGCAGCTGCAGTCCCCTGCTAACTTGTCAGCAGCAGGATATGATTCACTTGGGCCCAGAAGAATGGTACAGGGATAAGGGTTAGGCGGTTCAATAAGCCCATGGACAGGTAGTGTGTGACATCCCAAGAGAGCTTAAGTTAATGAAGAACAGGTCTGCTTAGTTCTTCATACTCTGACCTGGTGCTGTCCCCACAGTTTTCTCATTTGATCTTTCCCAGCAAATTGATCTTTTTTAGTACTTTTTTGCCTTCCAAGTTAGTCCTTGTGGGACTGAAATTAGCAGAGCAACTTAAGTTGGATAATACAGCTGTTCAGAAAAGAAGAAATTGGACACTAGCTCATAAAGGGGGGAGGGGAAAGTAAGATATTTTTTCTCTTGTTATTCAGAATCCTTTTTTTTTTACTATTACAGTTTTAGCTTAAAAATACTTTCACAATAGCCATATTACTTTGGAACTTCACTTTCTTATTTAAAGTTTGCATGGATGGTCCATTGCACACTGCATAATATGTGTATTGTTTAAATAAAACAAACATGCTTGCAGCATAGACTAGAGGTTTGCTTTGGTGTTTGTCAGTTGAACTTGCTTCTTGGAAATGATTTGCTAGTCTGTAATGAGGCTTTTACACTTGTTGTAAGAAATTTTAAGTATTGATAGCACATGCCAACTATGTTATTTATAGCCTGCTAAATAACTGTAATTCCATAGTATCCAATACTGAAATGCAATGGAGATTAAACAATAAAAGCCATTATAAATGGTATGTGTAAATATTATGGTAGGTGAAAATACAGTCAGCAAATTACCACTGGCATTACTAGTTACAGAAAACCACTGTATACAAACAAACTGGTTTTAACTGAGACATTCTGTACTTAAGATCTAAGCTTTGTATGAGGCTATGGTGTTATCTGCGAGTCTTTTTTTATATGATTTTGATCTTGGTAATTGGAAAGTGGAATGAAGGTGTGTTTGTGTATGTATATGTGTGTGTTTAAATACATACATGACAAGGTTGTCAAACAATGTAAGATTTCAAAACAATTCAGTGGATAAAGTCTAAGTTGGAAGTGATTATGAGGGTCTTTAGTATATTGCAGATTAATAAGCAGTATTTAACTTTCTGTATTTCATAGCGTATGTTCTGGCATATTATCCACATCCTTTCAAGTTGTAGAATTGAAATCATTGCTGAATGTAGACAAGAACACTTATTATGTAAAAGAAATACTGTTCTCACTGTGTCTCAGTATTGCTTTTGAAAATGGAAAAGAATTGTAAAGGATCATTGGTCGGTTAAGCTCCTCTGCATGGCTAGAGGGAGCTTCATGATTTTATTGCATATGCCATAGGCAAGAAAAAGGAGAGAAATATTATGAATAAGGAAGGGCTGATTGCTAACTTTTTTTCAGAGTCAAAGATTAGAAATTTTGAGGTGTCATTTTGTTACATATATGTATATGTCAGTGGGATTTCTAGCTGACTGAAGATCTTGTTTCAAACAACACAGAAAGGATCAACAGCAAAGCAATTGCATTAAAACAAGTCCAAGTAAAACATTGGATTTTATGCAAAAAAAATTTTTTTTTGTTGTTGTTTCAAAGGTAGGTGTTTCTGACGGTGTCCCATTTTAGTTTGCACATTGGACATCATAGTCTTTTCTTCACTCGATATTGTTTTATGAAAGAGGCCTGACTTCCAGCTTGCTGGTTTGTGTAGAGTTTTGATTTAATGATTTAATTTGATTTAATGTTCACTGTTAGTATGTGTTAGGAAAAAAGTGTGCATGTCTGGAAGCACAAAGCCTTCCTCATAAAATACAAAACAAATAGAGTATATCTGTCATTTTGGAGATGTGTATCACTTCCTAATCTAGCCAGGAATTTGTACTTAATTTAGAGGAATGGCATTTAATATGGCTTAATAAAAAGCATCTGTCTAAACTTTGTATTATTTGTCAGTTTTATTCCACCTAAATTCTGACATATTTGTTCTAAAAATGCATTGATCATAATTGCTACTTAATATTTATGTGGCAGCTTTTATAAGTATTACTTTGGACAAACTTATTTACCATTTAAAAGTAAATTATATAATCCAGTGAGATGAACTACCAGATTTGTCTCCTTTATCTCTTGCACAGTAGCTCTCATTACATGCTGTGCTAGTAAAACCCTTTATTTGTTGATTATTAGAATCTTAGTACACTCAAGAGTTCTGCTGTAATTTAATGTGGCTGTTCAAAGATGTTCTCTCATTTAGAATCTTTCCATAATACTATCACTACGTATTATAAATATGTATATTTTATACTCCAGATACATATGTAAATAATTTTTTTCTTATTCCAGGTAATTCAAGGATTTTGAGACAGAATTCTTTTCATCTGCAGTATATATTTCAGTACTTATCTCTTGAAATATTTTATGTAAAAACAACCCACACAAATTCAAGTAACAATCAGATTTGCTTCTGACTTGTTACTTTAGAGAATTTTTTCTGTTTCTCTTTATTTTTTTAATGCTAGTAGGTACTTAAATCACATTTTTGTAGAAAACTATAAAAACCAAGAGGAGCTTTAAAACCATGGTGGACATTGCCATTATTTTTTTAATTATGAGAACTAGAATGTTCATAATGCTGATTTGTAAGTCACAAGCCAAGTGAAATAAAAATGCCATAAGCTAACCACTAATAAGTTTTTAAGTCAGCATGGTCTGGTGCACTGTCTGGAAGTTTAGCTGTGTTTTGGCAGTGTATTATGATTGGTTAGGTATACTGTTCTGCTGTATATAAAACTGTAGAAGCAAGGCCTGTTAGAAAATTTTCAGCTGTGGCTGAAGTTTTAGAGGTTATGCAGAGCATGTTATCAGCTACAAATGAAGCTGGGTGTATGTACAACACCTGTCATGCTGTCAGCTGGAATCACACTGAATTAGTGTTGCAACTTTATCATATTTGTCAAATATGTATTATTTTGAAACTTGTGACTTCTGCTCTTAGTCAATGCTTTTTGCTGTTGAATACAAAGATGTAACAGCAAACAAAAAACATTTTTCCCTTTTTGTGACCTGACATTTGCCAAAGTACCCCATGCTGAAATTTTTTTTCAGTATCTTTTTTTTCTTCCAAAGCCAGACATGTACCCAGACACAAAAGCCTCTGTGTATAGCAAGCTGTTTTAAATATTGTGACTTGACGATGTGCTGTCCTTTCTCTGCTTGAGCCAAGGATCTCTGCTCAGTGTCTGTGGATTACCAAGTCCCTTCTTTATTGTACCTCTTGTCAGCTATTCCTATTCATTTAACCTTTCATTAGTGTCTGTGCAGCTTCACTGTCTGGAAAGGCAAGGAGAAACCTAAAGGCCTACTGTCGCAGTTATTAGATTTCTCGGTTACATCCCAGCAACCATAAAGGAGTAAGAATCAACACTATTGTCATGCATGCTGCTATCCTGGGGTGCAACTCTTCTGTGCATGTCAAGGACATGTGCCACATGTTGATAATGCATCCCAGGGATAAATGCACAACATGGGGGATAAACCAAGGCTGGCACTAATGAGCTTTGTAGGAGTTATTGCAAAGACAAACAGTTGTGAAGGAATTTTGCTTAAAATAGCAAAGTGATGGACTTTCATTAAGTGTTGCCAAGGCTTGCTTGTGAGGTGCTTGTCAATCATACTCGTTTCATTTGAGTGCCATTTACAAGGAAAAAATGTTATCAATTACGTACAAATTTATTGCTTCTCAGTTTTTATGCTGTAAGGCTAAAGTGTACTTGAAGTAGTTCTCAGTAATAGACATTATGATTATTGTTTCTATTTACTCATTTTTGGATCAACATCTGGAAATCCTTCAAATTACTTAAAAAAATTATGCAAATATGAATTACAATGCATTTTGAAATATTCTTGTTAATAAAGCTTAAAATTCACTGTTGATATGGTAAAAGCATTATCATAGTCTTTTCTGAGGCATAAATTTGGCTGAGAATATCTAGATACATTTAAGTATTCTACACTTGCTACCCAAAGAGCCAAAACTATTAGTTGTGATACTGCTTCCTAATTCTGCTGAGGCACATCCTCCATTTAATCCAATGCATACATTTTGTTTTTGAAGTTACTTGAAGCCCATCTTACCTATCTTATTAACCAAATCCAGCTGAACTCTGAGCTCTCAAGTTTTGCAATGATAAAAAAATACATGCTTATTTCTAGTATCTATGTAGTTGACTTTTTAGAATGCAGTTTAGTTGAATTTTTATCAGTAATATCACAATCTGATACATCACTTCATTTGAATTTCATAAGGAGATTTTGCTTAAAACCAAATTAGACCTATATATTTATAATTAAATTTTAGTTTAATAATTCCCCTTAGTTCTGCGTAAGACATAAGGGTCTCATGTTGATTCTATTCATTCAGCAAGATTGAAAGTGGAAGCCATTGAAATCAGTTGAATTAAAATTTTATGAAACTGTTGAATAAAATCTAGTCACCTTCTTTGAACTTCCCCTGTGGCACACTAATAGGATTTTAAAGATTATAAATCTACTGGGCTACAGGAAAAGTCTTACAACTTCCTTATTTCAGGTGAACTCTAGGTTGATATCATCAGAAAGTGTGAGTGATTAATAGGAATTTTGTGCTTTTTTAGTTCTTTATGTTTCTTTATGGTTTTTATGATATTTTAAAAATAAAGCATGGGTGCACCTCTTGCTTTAATTCGTAACATAGACTCAAAAGCGACCAGCAGTATAGTAGCTGATTGTAGGACCAAGTGCATCCAAAGAAAAGTGATTAGGAGAAAATTCAACAAAAGTAATCTTTATATTTTCTTGTTCAAACACTACAAAGATTTGTAACACTGATCCTGAATTCCACTTACCCCGAATTAAAAGAGAAGTTGTTATATTTTGTGATTTGAATAAGACAAATATTTAAAGGAACAAAATCTTCAGACATGAGCTCAAACAAATATAGTAGCGCCCTTAGTTTAAAACATCTTTTCATTACTAGACTGATATGAGCTTTGATGAGTCTAAACTTACTACATGATTTCCAAATCAAAGATGCTAGGGCCAGTTAGGAATCAAATAAGTTTTCCTGTTGAAATGTAGCATTTGACATTTAGAAAGATGTTCTCAGCATGAGGAACTATTTATCTTTTCTACAAGTAGGCAAGTAGCCTGGTGATTTTTTGCAATAAAACTAGTTTGGATTGAAGTTTAATAAATTTCAGGTAAATTAATTTGGAACTCCTGATCAGTGCCATTTTTGAACTAAGAGAAATATTTTCCTGAAAGTGCTTTTCCCTCCTTTATTGTTCAGACTTGTCAGTTTTCATTGCTGAGTAAGTACTTTTGTAGTTGTTTTGATAGAATTTTACTGATGTAACTGCATTGGCTTTTTTGTGGCAGTATGCTGATTTTATTAAAGAAAGGTTTTCCTGTTCATCTCACTGTGAACTTACGGGTATATTCCTAGTACTAGTTAAATGGGCATATATCCGTCTGTATGTTTGAACAGCTATTATTATGTACAGTAATTTCTAATCTACAGTGCAGTTGGGCAGTGCTTTTATACCATTCTGATATGAATTTTATGCTTCTAAAAATCTACTGATAATACGTTAAAATATGAGAATCTGTACCAACTCCTAGAGTGAGCATTATGGGAAAGATTTTGCTGTTCTGCTAAAGATGCTGAGAATTAGNTTTCCTGTTAATCACATGCTACTTGTACTAGTTTGCATATCAGTGGCAAATCTTCTTTATCAGCTTGTAGATTTAGGATGTGTGATATCAAATGATTCTTCATAAGCAAGAAGTTCTTCAACCCCTGAATGGACACTTTTGGAATGGTGGTGTCAGTATGACAGTAGCAGGGATGACAGTGAACTACATGGATCTTTATAGTTTGGTTTGGAGGTCAGAAAATGTCAAGAAGCTGTTCACCATCTGCTGTTTGATAGCCTTTGTGAATACTCTGGTAGTAGTCTTTTAAAAATAAGAGGTGAAAAGGCTCTCTGGTGCTGGTGATAGTAGAGAAGGAGATATCGGTGAAGCTGATAGTAGAGTGTTGGAAGAACTTGAAAAGGTTTCTATCTCCAGTCGCTCTAGCAGCAGGGCAAGAGGCTTGCCTCTTTCCAACTCTGCACAACTTCTCTGTTCTCTCATATTACTTGTGTGTGGAATTTCATTGTCCTTTTCCTATTAAATGGTTCACAGATGTGGGAAGTATGGTGGTGTAAGTTTTCCATTGTGTGTGAGTTCTGTGCAGCATTTGGAAGTCTTTGAGTTCTACAGAGGATTTATGAGTGTGTTAGGTAAACCTGTGGAACATACAGGCAGTTATTGTTTTCCTACTGTCAAACA
>VYZS01012295.1:50186-69670 GCA_013400695.1 Neodrepanis coruscans | reverse complement strand
TCTTATAATGGTGTGATAGTATTTGGCACGTGATAGCTTGTAAGCATGCAGTTTCGAGTAAATAAAAAAAAAATTCTGGGCAAGATTCAGTCTTTAGGAGAGCAGAGCTGCGTCTGCAGTGGTTATAGTGACAAATGTAAAACATTTGTACAAAGGGAATAGATTAGTCACCAGCTGTTATTATAGGCCTTTCACATTATTTAATGACCAGAGTAGGCTTTAGGCAGCCAAGCAGGAGACTGTATGGCCCCTAAGTGCCTCTTACAGCCTTGTAAAACTAGGGCATGATCTTACCCTCTCTTATCTCTAATGCTACTTGCAAAACTAAACATACTGGTATTTGGCTTGCTAACCATTGCAGAGCTTAAGGGTGTTTCATTAGAACTCCATTAAAAATGAACAATCAATTTAAAAAAAAAATAATCAGAATCCACAGAGCAAAGCCTCACAATATAAAACATAATCAGTCTCCTTTGCCTTTCCTGTGAGTATATGAGTATGTTTTGCTTTTAATTTGTGACTTCTGCAACTATTAGGAGTGGCAGAATACTTTTATTTATTCATCTATGTATTTAAACAGAGTTTTAAGTCCAGCACAGATGTGAGCATGGGCTTGTTACAGAGAGCTAGCTAGTGGTGGTGTTTTGTTCTGCTTTTAGATGCAATTTTATATTTTGCTGCAGCTGGCTGTTCCTCTTCTAACAGCCAGGCTCTCCAGGCCATGTGCTTGAGATAGTTTATAAGTTGCCAGGCAAGATACAGATGATCGTGTCTGGCAGAATGTGTCTCTGGTGTTGGTGGTAAAGGCACAGCATGTGCAGTGCTATCAAATGCTGCTGGAAATGTGATACCTGGCACCATCCATCATCCAAGGGATGGTGGTTCTGAAGTGACAGTCTGCTTGATATTGGTTTTAAACTATTTTCCCTCAGAAGTGGCAAGCCTGGTGGATATCTAAAACAAACTCTAAAAGAATTTAAGACATATGAACTCTGGATGGATTTTTTGACTAAAGATTATTAAGGCAATTTTAAGGTGATTAAATCTGAAAGGCCCTCTGATATGTACATGTAGCTGCCACAGAAAGGTCAGTACAAGGGTAACTAAAAGGAAAACGGACAATTGCCAAGATACATGAGAAGATCAAGACAGAGTTTTGAGAGTCTACACTCTTCAGGAAGAAAATTAAATGCGAGACAGATACTCTGCATGATGTCACTCAGAAATCTCAGGGAAGCAAGTGGCAGTAAACTGAAGTCATCAGGGAACCAAGTTGAAAGAAATGGTCTGATACAGCATCTGTGTTCAGCACAGGGAACATCAGCCTGGCTTATTCAACAGCATCAAAATAATTAAAAAGTTTCTTGACTCAATAACCTTCATTTTCACACACTGTTCTGTCTCAATCACATGGCCTGTCATAGTCAGAGAGACTGGACCATATTCTGCAAACACTTAAAATTACCTTTTCGCTCTCAGGCTGTCTTTGGAAAGCAAGTAGATATGACAGTTCATGAACATTTGTAGTGTTGGATTCTTAGCCTGGAGTGTCTGAAATAATTTTCTTTTCAGCTGTCTTTCTTTTATCAAGGAAAATTGAGAATTCAAGATCTCAAAATACTTCCGCATATTCCAGCTTAAACATATTTATCTTTAGTCTGTAAGGTGATACTTGTTTATGTACAGAGAAATCCACATTTTGAAATGAAAAGTTGGTTGTACTAAGAAATTAAATAGGAATTTCAGCACATAAGTCTGTTATTGTCGTATTTGACTCCACTTGGCCTTTTCTAATTACTATTTCCCACATTTAGGAAGCTGTTGCTGGGGAGGAAGGAGCAGAATGTTCTGTGAGCTCTCTTGCCTGGTGATGGGACAGGGGTTTGTGCCGGTGACCGAACGCGCCGGCTTTGCACGGCATTGCCGATGAAGTGAAGAGATCATGTGCTCCTGGCTCTGAAGTGAAAACAATCACTCTGAAATCTCAGGGCTTCCTTAGAAATGTAAAAAAATGGGGTGGGAGCATAAGTTAATTGTGCTTTTACACACTGTTATACTTGTCAAAGTGCCAGACTCTACATTTCTTCCAAGGGTGAAATGCAAACTCTAAATTCATGTGGTTATGAAACAATTTCAGTATGAGCACTCAGAAAAGAATTATAAAGTGGGAAAGACACAGTCCTGTGTCACAGCTGGTTGAGAAGGGTCTGCATTGATCAAGGATTCTTCCAGCTCAGAGGAGCCTTTTGGAGTGTATTGAAACCACTCTGTGTCTGTATGTTGAATGTATATAAGGTCCTGATTTATGACATTTCTTTGGTTAGGGGATGAGGCGAATGGCAGAAGGAATCACCCCCATTCCAAGAAATCTTATTTCTCTGCAACTGGAGATTTAGCAGATTAGTTGGTTGTGCCCTGATTTACACCAGAATAAATTAATACATAGGAAACTGGGCATGGCAAGAAATCACAGCCACTGCAGGAGACTTCTAGAGAAATAGTCATAACAGTGAGAGAAGACCCTGATGAAAAAGGAGCAAACACCACTTTCTCTCCTGAAGTAATGAAGCCTAAGGTACATGAATGCCTTTATAAGCTTAGCTGGGGTCAACCCCTCTTGGTTTTAGTCCTGAGATTGATGGAGGGCAGCACCATTTTAAAATCATGTTAATAACCCTTGTAATTCTATCCGGGACAACATGTACTTCCCAGAGATTGTATTTTCAAGTTCAGAATGGAGAACTGATCACAACCAAAGAAGTGTCTCATTGGACAAGCATTTTGGTTTTTTTTTATTATTAGAGATGAATCAAGGGGGGAAAATTGCAGAAGGAGGGGGTCAAAATACCCTGAGGCAAAATCCAAACTGAAGCAAGTCCATTTTAAAAAATTGAGTGTGCCTGAAGTTAGCACATGCAAATCTACTCTTTTAGATACATAAACTCAAATTCTTAAAGCTATGTCATAGCCTAACTCTCACTTGAATGCTTAACTCCCATTGATAACACCATGTGCTATTTCAGGCACCCAGGTTTCCATGTACTGTTCTTACCATGAAGAACAGTTGGTCTTGAGGGAAAACATTTACATAGATGACAGCTATTTTCAGGAAAATGAAAAGTACTGGGTGAAAAAGGAGGTTTTGACATGGTGTGAAATATGGGGTTTACACACAGTAGTTTTTGCTATGTGTATATAAATGGGTGATTTACCATATATTGATTCACACACCATTTGTAAGCGTCTAATTTATTTATTTATAGAGATGTATGGAAACCATGGTTTGAAAAGCAGTTTGCATAACATCTGGTATGTCAACAATGTAACCTTTCAATTTACTTGTTGGTAAAAATGTCAATATAATGAACCTGAACTCAGCATTGGTTTACACAAATTTCCTGGCAGACAAAGCAGTAATGATTTGCATGTCAGTGTAAGTGACATGTGCCCTCCAGTTTTGAGTAGTTTACACAGCTAAGAGGAATAAAAAGGCTAGAGCACATGGCTGGTTCCACACATACTTACACTGGCAGGACAAATCTCATGTATTTGTGTGATATTTCATCTCATTTCGACTTTTGATTTTTCAAAAGCTGTCTTTGATTTGTTATTGAATATGTCCTTTTTTTTTTTCCTGTTTTGATACATGAGAAAAAATATAAGAGAAAAATGTAGATTTGAAGTTGACTTTAGATCCTGGTAGGATGTAATCCATGAGCCTTTCTTGGGTACATTTGTTTCTCTTGCTTTCACAATGTATGTATTTTCTACAGAAAAGGTGTTGTACTGGGATGTGATAGAGGAATCTTGTGGATTCTTGATTGCTCTTAATAATATGCCAACAGAAATGACAGCAATAGTATATTGTTTACACCTTTTATATTACAGCATGTACAAGATGGGTCACGTAAATCACATCACATTTTTTCCACTCTGTGATTCACTGCCTGACACTTGAAGTAGAAAAATAATAAATGCAGTTGATAGCAAATAAGAAATGAACCTCATTTAAGTGTGGACTCGAAGTCCATGGATGGCTTCAGGTGTTCCGCTTTTTTTAAAGAGTTTAGGCTTTTGCAGAGAAGTTGTTGCCCATCTTCTCTTACCAAATTACCAGTGTGAAAAGGCAAGGGACCTGGTCTTAGGAAAGAGAGCTCCTCTCCTGCCCTGGCTCCCCACCCCAAAGACCTGCTTTGAGGTTTGGATTTCAACTTGCCAAAAGAAAAGGTGGAGGAGGGAAGGAGACAGTTACTTAACCACTTTGTATGTCATTTTTCTTTTCCTTTTTTTGGTGTGTTTTGTTTTACAGCACCAGATGCTATCTGCTTCCCATTGTTCTGCCCACACTATCCGGTTTGGATCTGATTTGGGTGGTGTATGTCTGTATGTGTGAGGAGGGAGAGGGTCACAGGGAAAGCTTTGTGCATCTGTTATTATCTGATAGCTTAAAAAAATTAAAACCATATACAGGCCCACACTCACAGCTAAGAAAAGGAAACTTCACCATGTTTTCCACAGCTTTCTTTTTTTGGGGGGAAGATTTCTAGTATCTAGATGAATACACAGCCTGAACCAATGCCAACTGCTTGTAAAGGCTTCTAGGGTTTTTTCAATCATTCTATTCTACTTACTACATACATTTGCTATTTGCCCATCATTAAAATTTCCTTTGTATGGTTAAGAAAATGTTGTAAGTTGATATTTTACTTTTAGTCCAGTTGGCCAAACTCTTTTGTGGGAGCCTGCAGCACATCCAGTGCCCTGGATGAGGTGTGAGATCCAGCAGCTCCTGGGCGGGAGTTGATGCTGGAGCAGAGCTCCCCCATAACTCCCTCAAACCCAACTCCCACTCAAGAAAACACAGGCCAGACAGCCTCTGCAGTGACATCCAACAGGGATATGCACTGGGGGTGCCCAGCATGCAAGACTTTCAGTGGGGCACCCTTTCTCTGCAATGTAGACAGATCCTGAGATATTCACAGATTTCACAGGATTTGAAGATTTTTTAGAAAATTCTTTATTAAAATTTTTTTTAACTGTGTGACATTTCTGTGTAACCCTAGTTAGGCAGAGTTTTTTATTAACATATTATATGCTTCAAGGAAATGCTTTTTTTAGGCTGGAGCTTTTTAGCAAAATGCATAAATTCAGTCTTATCTGGCAGAGAAAATGCACCTGTGAAAGTACATATGAGAGAGCCTTTACAGANTACATACATTTGCTATTTGCCCATCATTAAAATTTCCTTTGTATGGTTAAGAAAATGTTGTAAGTTGATATTTTACTTTTAGTCCAGTTGGCCAAACTCTTTTGTGGGAGCCTGCAGCACATCCAGTGCCCTGGATGAGGTGTGAGATCCAGCAGCTCCTGGGCGGGAGTTGATGCTGGAGCAGAGCTCCCCCATAACTCCCTCAAACCCAACTCCCACTCAAGAAAACACAGGCCAGACAGCCTCTGCAGTGACATCCAACAGGGATATGCACTGGGGGTGCCCAGCATGCAAGACTTTCAGTGGGGCACCCTTTCTTTGCAATGTAGACAGATCCTGAGATATTCACAGATTTCACAGGATTTGAAGATTTTTTAGAAAATTCTTTATTAAAATTTTTTTTTAACTGTGTGACATTTCTGTGTAACCCTAGTTAGGCAGAGTTTTTTATTAACATATTATATGCTTCAAGGAAATGCTTTTTTTAGGCTGGAGCTTTTTAGCAAAATGCATAAATTCAGTCTTATCTGGCAGATAAGATGCACCTGAAAGTACATATGAGAGAGCCTTTACAGAGGTTATTAGGGAACAAAGGGAATGTTGGAGAATATTGGGTAGGGCAAGGCAGGACAGGATAAGACCTGCAAGAAATGTATGTATTTGTAGAGTGGTAGCACACTAAAAAATCACTAGTTACACTAAGGTAATACAGCTAAGGGCTTTATTTTTAGGGATTATTTTAATGTACCTAAACAATAATAACTAAACCTCTATAAATATCTGAAGGACTCTGAAGTCTTTATATTTATTTAATTATTTCCATGGGGCTCCTGCAGAGTTTTCCCTCCAGCTGTGTTGACTCAGGACCCCATCTAGGTAGGGCTTTGTGCAACATAATATACAACACAGCATTGTTTAGAGTCCCAGGAACACTTCCCATCACATTAAAACCAAACTGAGTTCTCATAGGCCTGGCTGGTACAATTCCTGAAAGATCTTTCCCCTTCTCAACTTTTATTGGGCATTTGCTTTTTTTCATCATTTGGATTGGAAAATGAGAGAACAACTGAGTTAAAGCCCAAATCTCATCAAGTTTCTTTGCTTTGTAGCCAAAACCTGTAATGTTAACTTTTTCTGCTCCTTGTTTACACAGATGGAGGCAACACGTTCAATTGCAAAACCAAAAGTACAAAAGTGCATCTACAAAAGTTCAGCACACACAAGCGACCTCTTCCCTGTGACCTCTGGTTTCTCAGCCTTAGACAAAATTCTAAATTTCAGCTTCTTGTCTTCGGACTCCTGGAAAGATGTGAAGCCCTTGAGCCCTTGAAGGACGAGAGGCACTTGACCACTCTTCTTCATTTTAATGCTTGTTTGTCTTTCCTACTTTTTCATGCTCTGAACTATTAATAAGGCAAGAAAGTGCTTCTCAGGCTACACAAACACTGTCACATTGGCTGAGCTCCTTCTAATGCACAGGCAGAAATCATGCATGTGTGCACACCAGCTGGATTTTTGGGGCAAACTGAGCCCAGTATTCAGAGCCCATCAGCACATGCCCATCCATGGAGAACAGAGCTTGTTACATTTATATTTTCAGGAATGCCTAAGGGCTGAAAGCAAAGGCACTGAATTAATGTGCATTTGGAAGGAAAGGCCTAGTAGCTACCTCTAAACACTCTTTGAGGCTCCTTTCCCTTGTGCCATGAAGGAAAGAGGAGTGACTAGAGGAGACTTGATTGGTTTGACTTGACTGGAAATGAGGTGGGGAAGAGAACAACAACAGAAATATAAGGTGTAGTGCAACAGTAAGTTCAGAGAAAAGGCTCATACAGGGTTGTGTTTCATTTTAAGGTTCTGATTTATCTGAGCTGAGCATGGCATCAACTGAAATTCAGACCGAAACTAGGACACAAACTTAATTGCAAAAGCAGCTGAAACCACAGGATGCAGTCACAGAAAATTCTCACTCGTTTAAGGCTGGCATAGGGTTTCACTGAGCTTCAGCAGGAGGTTTTGGGGGCCCCAAAATAGATTCAGGGAGTTAAAATTCAGTTCCTTTCCCAAATTCAACCCTGGACTAGCAGAAATACTGAAGGGGATGATTAGAGCGCATCCACACAAGTAGGAGTGACGGCTGGCTAGCACACTGCTTATCCAACTAACAGTGAGATTTGTAGGGGATATGTTGTAACTGTTGGTGTAAACAGACATGGTCATCCTAAAATACCTCTATCCAATGCCATGGCAATGAGTGACACAGAAAACCGATGGTCAACAGCTGTTTCTTGTGCAAAAAAGTGAACCAAGAACCTCAGACCTGTGGAGATTGTCCAGCCACAGCTCTCATGCTGCTCTTCTAATTATCAACTGCCAATGGCCGATTCCTGGAAATAACCAGGGAGAGAGAGGTTTGTGTCTAACATGAACAGACTTGTGGTTGCACTGAAAAGCCAAAACAACAGCTTAAAGCCAGTCATTTCAGCAGAATCGCTCCCTCGCCTGACACCGTGTCTGTGCTACTCCCTGGGAGAATATTTTCTGCTATAGACATTTATCCCACTTTGGATTTCACTCCTCCTGCCACTATTCTGGTTTTGTCTATAAAGGCAGACTTAGTTTGGCTCTCAGCAGCCTGAAGTGTATTTTTTCCTATATTGGATGCAGAGAGGAATCGAATCCTGTGGGATGGGTTAAGGCTCAGGAAGATATTGCACAGAGGGACTCCCTGACATGGGTACTCATCTTGAGTTACTGGGGAGTCTCCCCACCTTGAGGTGCTCCCTTCATTGCCATGGGGCAAAAACATACAGAGGAGAAGCTGCAGGGGGTTTTGTTTCTTCAGGGTATTTCAGAAAACCAGAAATATCTGAGTTTGGGAGATATGTTGCCTTCAGCTCTAAACTGTGCTTTCCTTGAGTATCCTGAAGGCATGGAAACTTCAGGATGCCTTTTCCTCTGTAAACTGGGAGAAGCTGAATGATGCAAAACCTGCTTATACCAGGACAGCAGCTGCTGAGTGAGGCTGGGGGCAGCAGAGAGGTGAATCCCATTGCTGGGATAGGTGAGCCATTGAAACATGCAGGATCCTCTGGCGCCTTTGGCCCTTGGAGTTAATGGGTGTGAAACTTCTCTTTACTTCTGCTTTTCATGTGCATGGTTAGTGTGATGCACATGTGGTGTGGAGTTTTGCAATTGGTAGATTTCCCCATCAGTTTGAGTTTGTTTCTCTGATTTTTACAAGGGATGAGCAGGCTATCACTTGAGGGCAAAGCAGTTAGCAGTGCATCAGTGGAGGAAAATCCAAGAAAAATAGTGTCTGAATACCATTTGTCTTGCAAGCACATGTAAGCGTTTATTATTTCTGAAGGCTCTCTCGTCAATAGGACACTGAACAATTGTGACATCTGTTGTAAGTTACTGTCCCCCAAAGTTGTTTCATGCAGTTTGGAGTTTGCTTTTTTAAATCCACCACAAATAAAGCCCAGAATTATCTCCCTGTCCCCACAAAGGCTAGTGGGAACCTCCTGGGAAAATGCTGCAGACTCCAAGGAGGTGGAGAGGTTTGGCAGAAGGGGCAGTTTGGGTTATCTCTACCTTACTGTGGGTGAACCTCCCAGTTCACACTGTGAGAGGAGCCCCTGCTGAGGTCCACAGGAGATGAGACAATGGTAATTTCTGAAAAACAAAACAAAGACCAAGTGCAAATGTTGCCCCACCACTCCAAGCCTTTCAAACCACCATTCTGGTCTGCATTGGGGATCCTTGTGTTAGTGTTCACAAGTCTGCACATTGTTGACACCTCCCACTCTGCTTCTGGGAGCTGAGAAGGCCACAGCCAAGTCAGCTTTCCCTTTCAGACCATCTGCCTGTATCAGGGAAGAAATACTGTCTGTTTGTTTAGGTGAGATATTAGTCTGCCCCTGGAGCTCCAGGTCACTGTAAATGTAACACAAGCCCTATTTCCTGTTAGGAAAGGGGAAAAAATATGCCTGTGAATTGTTTCTGATGTGCTGCCAATTGTCAGGGAAGATTCAATTTGGTGGAGAATTACTGTGCTCTTAAAGAGCTGCACTGGTGACGGAGATTTAGAGAAGTTAACCTTGCCAGAAATGGTAGATTTGCCTTTGACTTCCACAAAACCAAGATTGTGACTGGTAACAAGTTGCCCCCTCTGCAGAGTGCAAATGGCCTGGAGTGGAGGCTGAAGCAGTGGCTCAGGTAAATGGGACCATGGTGGGACATGAAGAGGACACATATGCATGGCTGAGGGACGGCTGGGCAGGGATTTGGGGTGAGCTTGGCAGGTGCTGGGGCAAAGCTTTCTTTCAGTATTTTGCTGTAGTAAAGGATAAATGAGGTTTTCTTGCCACCTAGCCAAAAAGCCAGACCAAAAGAAACAAGAAATTTTTCTCTGTGTGTGATGCACACATGTGTACACTACTAATTCAATAAAGCAAGTATGTGACCTGTGGAATGACCCAAAGCTGTTACAATAAATAATGCTATAGATCACTCATGTATTTTGCTTTCTTTTGCATTTCCTGTATTAAGGCAAATATCAGCTATTGTCTAAGCAATGACATGTGGACAGGTAAACTGCAGCCACCAGTTTGGTGTCTGTTATGATAGAAACCACCCTCCCATCCCTTCCCAAAGCTGGAAACAGAATGGGTTTCCCTTTTTTTTCCATTATGTTTATTGCAAAGAGTAGTATTTCAACTTAGGCCTGGGTAAAGGTCCAATGCACTGAGGTAAAGCTGATGTTTTACATCATATTGTTTGGCCTACTCTGTAGACTTTGTCTCCAAAATATTTCATCCTTCAAAGTTTTTTGTGGCAGAGAAATATAAAAAATCTATAGACTATGTTCCGTGAAATTGCCCATATGTTAACGGGTACTTGCAGCCTGGCATTCTCAGTGTGTCCATGTGCCAGTGTTGAAACTCCCACAAAAGAGAACTTCTAAATCATGTTAACCTTAGTGGCAGAGTAATTATTAAGTAAATGTTGTATAATCCATAAAAATAACCCTAGAGAGATTTAATTTTTATTTAGCTTACCAGTGCAGCAAACAATAGTTTGCTCAATGGTTGGAAAGAGACCAGAAGAAATGCAGAGAAGCAATTTTAAGGGATATAAGGCAGATTTTTGCCATTTTGTTACCTCTCCTAGTTGTTTTTACAGAGCTGGCGGGACAATTGGATGGGATTCAGCAGATGCCCAATACTCTCCCTCTCTTCCCCAGTACTTGCAGTTCGACAGCACACTGTAAATAGAGGCTCTCTCTCACACTCTGAGCATTCATCCTGGTAATGGCTGAATATCTCTGAATCAGCTGGGGCACACCCAGCATCAGCAAAATTATCCTTCCTGTGGTCCTTGGAAATAGAGTGAACTCCTCCTGGGCTGTGGTCCAGGCTTTCAGGAGATCCATGGACACTTATGTTCCCCCCAGCCATTTTTAAAATTCAGCAGAGTCTTTCCTGGAGCACTGGAGCTCAGCAGGGTGGGAGAGCCAGATCAGACACTGGACTGCAGAGGGGTCATACACAGCTCCCATGGCCATGTGGAGATAGTCCCAGCCCTGCCACTTTGTCCAGAGGTTCCTTCTTCTATGAAAAGGACAGAAACTGTTCCTGGTATAAATACAGATTTCTGCATTTCTGTCATCCTTCCACTGTGCCTCTGTGTTTCCGAGTAACGCTGTTGGAGCAAAAAATCAAAATGCAATGTCTTATTCCATCAAATGTTGCTTAACAGGGACATGGGGTCAAAAGTCAGTGCTGCAACCCAAACCAAGGCTTGTAGCTTCTCCATCAGCCGTGGTAATCACTGCGTAGTCCTGGTTTCCCTCCCTGTCCCCTCAAACACTTGTTGAATCCTCCTTGGCTTCTAATAGAGCTGATTAGTTGATGATTTCACTCCTGTTCCTTCAGCCTTTTGCTGACTGCTTCCTGAATACCTGCCTGCATTAGTCGCCTCATGCTCTCCCCCTTTGCATCTCTGCTGCCATAAAATATATGTATATATCTAATACATATTTTTTGTATGTATACTAACATGGAGAAAAAGAAGTGATTTGGAATCAGTTTTGCACTAAATGAAGGTAGGAGGGTATTAACAAAAAAGCAGAGTGTTGGGAAAGGCCCCTGTTTCTATCTTCCTTGCCTATGTTCTGAAATCTTTTTTAGAGATGGCTCAGAAAGAACTGATCACCCTAAATCTTATTAATCACTTTTTTTTTTAATTTTAGTCAATTGAAGAAAAGGCCATTATTGCTAAGGAAGATTGAGATCTACTTTGAAAGGGTAAAATGGACTTAATCTGGTTCTTGTGTGATAAATACATTTTAAGCTTCTTGATCTCTCTGCACCAAAGATGACAATATATAATACTTTTAAGGCAATGTTAGTAATAGATCTTTTAACATACCTTCTAGCCTACTGGTCTAAAATACTTCCTACATTTAAAAATGTATATTCACAGGAGACCAGTATTGTTCAGGACACAGGTGGGTATATCTGAAAGACCCAGGCAAAAAGTGTCTGCTACTACAGTGTCATGAACTGTTGAAAAAAATAGCTATTACTCACCAAATCTAGTATCCAGTTCCTGGGGAAAAGATATTTTCTCCTGAAAACACCTGCAGGGTAAACTTTATTCCCCTTCTGTCAATCTGAGTAACAAAGTAAGGCTGCTATAATAAATGATGGCAGGGGATGAAAAAGATGTAAGAGGATGGAAAAGAAATCATTAATCCACTGCACTAACTCTGCTGCATCTGAGAACAACTAGCAGATACTGAAATGCCAGCACATCTCTTTTATCCATGGGTTTATCTCCTCTTGTGCACTGTTTGTTTTGCTTGGATTTTTTGGTTTTGTTTTGGTTTGATTTTTTTCTATCCAGCAGCTCTGAACCTTGTCCCCTCTGTGAAGAGCCCCAGACACACAGGAGTGCCCATCTTTATCTCCTGCAGAAATAAGCATTTCCTAAAAATCTGTCTCTGCTCCTTCCCTGGCTGTGATCAGCTGGAGCCCCGCCGGTAGCCCAGGGAAAACAGCTTAACAAGGTTACCACAGTGTCACTCTGAAAGTAGCCAGCAATTCTTTGCAGTTTATTATTCGTGCTGTTAAGTATGACCTGGAAATTTGTATCGTTGTATAACCAGATGTCAGTGCCTTCAATTCCTACAAAGCCACTCTTTTTCTCCCCTTCCCCCTCCCTCGCTGGCTATCCAGAGACATGAAAAACCAACAACGTGAGTTCATGCTCCTGACAAGATGAGTATTGTCAGGAATATACAAGCTGTGGTTTTTCCTTTCTGCATCCTGAAAGTGAAGAAAAAAGACCTTTGATGTATCTGAAGTTCTGTTATTCTTTTTCCTTCTTTGAGCTAATAAAAGGTGTCATTATATTATCACACTTGTGTCCCTTCCATGTTTATCCTGGCCCGTATTCTGCTCTGCAACAACAAGAACATAAAACATCCCATGAGAAACTCTAGGTTAAGTTTATTTGACTTCTTTTTTTTAACCTATGTTGTAATCAGGATTGTTTTGCTAACTTAGTTCACCGAGGTAGTTTTTGGTAAAGGCTAAGATTTGCTTAAGTGACCAGAAAGAAAATACATATGACTGGTTTATGCCTTGCCACCCTGAATTGTAATGTTTTGTTTATTATGACTTTGGGCATGTTTTATTGGTGAGTGGAGAGGTCACAGCCTCACATTTGAAACCTGTATTTGTGCTTTATGGGTTCTGGGATTTGAAACCACAAGCAGTCACTGAACTTTTTGGCTGCCTTAAGTAACTGTGACCAAGTGGCCAGACCAGGTCCCTTCTGTGGTCAACCTGCCAGGAGCAGAAGTGTGACATTGGCCTGGGACAAGAGTTCTCTAAAAGAGCAGATGAGACTGAAATAGCCCCCCTATCATGTGCTCTGCTCTCCACTCTTCCTCTCTCCTCATTCCCAGCATCTTGCCCTTTTCAATGTTCTTCCATTCTGAGCTTTCTAGTCAGTGTTTTCTTTTGGAAATAAATGTATTTGGAAATGAATACGTGTTCATACCCCATATAGAAAATATGTCAAAGATATGCCCAACTCCTGTAGTGGTGGATCCAATTATAACAACTCAATTGAAAAGACTCTTCATTCTACAAGTGGAAAATGGGTTTGGGATGTGTCCAATGCTTTGTACTTCCAAAGAAATCAGGGGTGGAACAAAGGTGCCTTCTCTTCGAGAGGGTTTTTTAGCCTTGGATTGCTCAATGAGAGCAGTAACATTGCCAGGTAAGACCTGGAGATGTGGCAAGTGTGGGAAGATCTGAGGCAGATTTCCTATAAATCTGTTCAAGGAAAGGGGTAATTTTTTTCATATAAAGGATTCAGTGAAATGGAGGGTTTTAAGGTGTGTGAAGAACAGCCGCATGCTAATTGTTGTGCTGTTTGATTTACAAGCTGAGTGATTATGGTATAACACAAACATGTGGACTCACTGATGTTAAAAGTCTTTTCCGACACAGAAGACTGTGTGATTCTATGTATTTGCTGCAATCAGTGGAATTGCAGCATTCCACCCTGGATGCTAAGTGTTCAGGTTTTTTACTGCCAGATGTTTCATGTACAGCTTGTGTCAGGGGTTGTCAAAATGAGCTCAATCTGAAGTTTCCATCCTTGGAAGTGTTCAAGGCCAGGCTGGATGTTACTCTGAGCAACCTGGTCTAGTGGAAAGGTTGGAATGAGATTGTTTTTAAGGTCCCTTCCAACCCAAAGCATTCCATTCTATGATTCATCATATAGATTGTGTGTCCATGGCAGATGCTAAATTCAAAGATCTAAGAAAAAGTGAATTCTTCTTAACCTAATGGGTCGTACCTGTTTTACAGTGGGAAAAAATAAGGTCCAGAGAATTAATTGACTGCATTATGCCCACAGCAATCCACAGCTGACGGTTTTTTGACACTCTTTCCTAAATTCTGTTCATCTGGTGGTATTTTATGTCACTAAATCTAAAGGTAACAAAGTTGATGCAGCCATTCCCTCCCAAAACAAATATTACAGTGAAGGTATTACAACAAAAAATCCCTATTGACCGACATAAACTGGTAAATCACCTTTAAATATTTCTAAACTCAGCATGTTCAGTTTCAGCCTTCTGTTGGAAGACTCCTATTAAATACAGGTTTTTTCCAGGCCTTGGTGGGATGGGTAAAAAAGCTACATTGGTCTATAAAATTACCTTGGGGACATCCTAGTTCAATTCTCACCTCCAGTTACTTCGTTCTATGTAGTGTGGACTCAGCTACAGAGGATCAGCCCTTTAACCTCAGGCTTTTTTTGTCTGAAAGAGAATTAACAGTAGGTCCTGGCTGAACCAAATGATCTCTTCAAATGTAGTACTGATACATCGTAAATACAAGGAAAATACACAGTCTTCTTGAAAACAAAGTATATTTTTAATTCCATTGTCTGTGTTTTCTGATATTATCTTTGTCATGGCCACTTACTAAATATATATACACATTTTTCTTATTTACTTCAGGATCCAATTTTAGTATTTTTGTGGTTTCTCCAGAAATACATGAATAATTCATAGATCATCCCTGAGAGCAAAGATGTAGCTGAAAGCCACTTCAGGGAAGGGATCACCTAATGTCTCCAAGAGGGCAGGTATTGATGGGCTGTCAGTGCTGGACACACCGGAGGGGTGTGGGATTGATAAGGAAAATAATGAGTCCTCCAGAAGGTATTTACATATTTTTGGTGCTAATAAATTTACAACTGGTTTCACAAGTGCATCAAAAATGAAACCCAAGCAGTGTGCAGTCACATGGAAAAGTAAGCAGCAATGTATGAATGAAAGAAGCAAATATGGTTAAAAGCAGGACCCTGTCCCTGCACGTGAACTTCATAGTGGGGAAAAGATAAACCAGAGGGGCACAGGCATAAGAACTGCTGTCTCCTGAGAGGATATTTGGGAATTTGGGATGCAAAGGAAACATGGTGTAGTGCTGAGTAACAAAAAAAGCTTTTATATTTTTACATTTGTTCCAGTTCTCTCTGCCTGACAATGGTCTGCTGCCCATCACCCGCACTGGGAACGCTCTCTCCACAGTCAGTGTACATTGGCAGCAATTCTGCTTTCCACTCTGAGAACATCCCACTCTGCTACCAGCAGAAGCTGTGAGAGTTTGGCTTTGTTTGTTTTCCTTACCCCTCCTAAGAGAAGGTTATTCCCGAAAATGCTTATAACTGATCCTCACTTCAGGTATATGTTCCTCCCATGGGTTCTCAAGCTGTGGTCTGTGGAGGAATAGCACACAAAGTCATTCCTGCTGATGCCCACAGTGAAAACAGTAGAAAATCACGCAGAAGTAACAGTGTTACTCATTTTTTATTAAACATTGTTCTGGAGCTCTACTCTGGCACTTGTGTGTTGCAAACCAGTCATCACTGGGGTTTTTCCCCCTCTTATTTATGCGTTCTTATTTATTTCACCTTTTCTCAATTCCGTTTTGGGCCTGATACTGCAAACACCAGCTGACATGGTTGTGCAATCAGTTCTCCCGCGTCCAAAAGTGCATGTGCTTCATGGCAAAGCAGCATCTGACTCCAGTCCAGCTAAACTGTCTGGTTTCTCCAAGGCGGAGAGCTCTCAGCTGTGTGCAGCATGCAAGGGATGAGAGATTGCTGGCCTGGGAGGGGAATAAGCTCTTGTCCCCTGGGTAAAATGGCTTGCACATTAAGTGGAAACTTTCATTATTTACCAACTGGTCAAAATGACTTTGCTATTGACATAGGCTTCATTATGTCAGTCATTCCATTCTTTGAAAACATGGACAAAACAGAAAGAGTGGTGGCAGGGAGAGGGAAATTCCATTTCTTCCTAAATTGAGTGGAAATATCTTCAGGAAAATTAAAGAAAAACCCGAGAGAAGGAGAAGAGCAAAAGAATTAACTGTAGCCAAAGCCACTTTCCTTTTTCTTTTTCAATCTCCCTTCCAACATACTCCTGGTAAAATCATTACAAAGGCCGTTTATTTTTAAAATTGAAAGATTGGGGAGAGTCATAATGAGATATTATGTGTAAAAGTTGCACATAAATTTCCTTCTGTCATATTTTGGGCTCACCTAACGCATCCCCTTGGCAGGCCTGAGGGAAGCTGATCACTTTAGTATAGATTGTGTGTGCTTCAATAATATTGCCCAAGGACAGAGCTACTGGGTGGCTGAGTTGGCTACATGCTGATTTAAAAATTAGCTGGCTTTTATTTGCCACACTAAATTCCTCTCAAAATTAAAAAAAAAAAAAGTTTTATAACATAATGAACAGCAGGTTTGGAGTTGAGGAATGCAACTTTTCTGCTCACTGAAGAATTTTGTTCTTCCTTACCTTTAGGAAGAGCTATGGAAGAAAGGCAAAGTGATTGTGGTATGTGATACAGAGTAAAGGCTGATGTTCAGTGTTTGTTCTCTGAAGCCTTTTCCTTATGGATTGCCCTGCACAGATCTCAAGGATATGGAGTTGGAGAGTTACAGTGTAACTCTCTGGTCTTCGTCTCAGATCCTTTTTAAGAGTAATGACCCAAGATGCTGTGAATTTCTTACATAAGTGTCCTGAAATGCTTTTGTCATTGTTTCTGTGATTAGATGAGTTTGAAATTCACTGTCACATCTGCAGCCTAGAGCCTGCATCCCTTCTTCAAGTAGTGGGCTTATCCTGAAGGCCATGAGGGTCATGCCTGTTTTTTCAACTGAATTTGGTGAGCCCGGATGAGTATTTTATTGCTTTCTTCATATTCTGTTTTCATTGTCCCCATCTCTCTCTTTCTGAGGTTTCTGTGCTTCCAGGAACTCAGCTCAGGGATCTCTATAGCTGCCAAGAGCTGGGACATTTCCTTTTCCTTTCCTTTCTTGGTCTAAACCAAAACCTGGTCTTCAAGGAGGCAAAGACCATCAAAGAGCATATGAATAAATAGTAATTCATACCAGTCTTTGCTAATATGCTTAATTTAGAGCTCTGGAGTCCAAGTCCTAGCCACATCGCCTCTGTATAACATTCTTTATGAAACATTTGACCTATTTATTCACTTTTTGACCTAGCAGTCTAAGAAATATAAGATGGAAAAGACATGACCAAAATGAGAGGTTTAAATAAATAGCTTTTAGTGTGGGAGAAGGGCAAATTCATTGTAAATGTAAACATGTTTTTTTGACATGAGCCAAATCTGAGTACCCTTATACTTTGGGAAAATCTGAGTGCATCTGAGCTTTACATCTTGTCTGTGTCTCAGTCCTGTGCCAAACAAAAACTGGAACTGGAACTTGGAAAGCCAATACTTTAGCTCAGATTCAGATAAACATACTCTGAACCAAACCTCCCAAGCTTGTCCTATTGTGAATTATAGTTAATTAAATTAAGATTTCAGTCTTCTTCACTGATATCTTCATCTGTAGGTACCAGCCTTGGGCAAAGTTAAAAGTGAAACTTGCTTCCCTTGCTTCAAGGCAGCTTTGTCTAAAACTGACTCCAGAATCAAAAGCTCCATGTGCAGCTATTAAAGCTCCCTCACCACAAGCTGCTCTGCCAGCATTTCTGAATACCCCATTCCTACAGGTATCCCGGCGTGCTTTCATCTTGTGTGAATTGTAAAAGAAGGCATCAGAGTTTATTAAAGAGTTTGTGTTGCTAACGTGTCATACATCACACTATTAATTTAGAGAAATTCCTTTTTCCCTGGTTGGGTGGCTACATAATGCTGCCAGGGTGTACATACTACACATCTCCCCACCCCGGCCTAACCCAAACGCTGCACGACTGATTGCACCCCAGAGACACTCCAGCCTCTTCAGGTAATTCGAAAGCTGAGTCTCCAAAACCAAGGAATTAAAGAAACCTCTGCACTGGGCTCTGCTCCCCTTGTAATTAGTACCAGAGCAAGTGGAGCGAAGTGGGGTGCGGTGGGTACATGTGCTCCCAATCACAGCCCACACAATGAAAATGTTTTCTTTCTGGGACAATCTGAAGAAACCTCACGGGGATATGGGGTTTTACATATATATATGCATGTAATAATAATAATAATTATCCTCATTAGAAAGTTCACTCCAAAGCTCAGTGATGTGCTTTAAAAATTGGTAGCAGAGTTGGATGATCTGCCAAGACTTCCCAGCCCACACACTGCCCCTCACATGGCCCTGCTGTGGGGGGAGCACTTGGATCCTGAGCCCCAGATGCTGCTGCCTTCAGTGCCCCCCTTCAGTGGAGCTGGACAGTCAAGGAGCCCACATCCTTTGTCTGTCTGTTTTCTCACTGTGCAGCACATGGAAACCGGTTGCTTTTTTAACATTTTTCCCCCCAGATTTGACCTGACAGAAGTTGTGAAGGGTTTCATTTATCCAGGGTAGTCAAAGAAACAGCATAGACTCACCTAACAGACCCCCAAATTTCTGTGCTTCTCTGAGTTCTTGAGGATTAGGGACACATAATGGGATGCTGGATGGTTATTTTCAGAGAATAACAAAATTACCCCTCAGATTGAGCCATAGGGTATAATTATAGCTGTTCAGGAATTTTGTCATTAAAAGTCTTTTGGTTGGAAAATGCCAATTCCTTGAAGCAAACTTTTTGTAATAAAGGGGAAGGTTTCTAGAATCAAAGAGGAACAAACTCTGGAACAAACACTACCCCCGGGTAGAGGAGAGCTGGGTTGCAGTCCAACTTCCAGTGAAAAGTACAGGTTGCTTACGTAGAAAAACCATAACTGTGAAACAGCAGTAAAGGATTCTGTGCTCTCCTGGTACACAGGCAAACTGTAAAACAAGGGTTTCAAAGAGATCTGCCCTGACTGGGCAGGGATTCTTGATTATTTCTTATATTTCAGGAAGCATAAGCAAGTTTAAGGAGTTGATGTGTGGCTCTCAGAATATTTCTTTAAAAGGCAATATTGAAAACCTGTGCAGGAGGGATAAACTTCAGAGGTACTCTTGCAGAAGCAACCCCACTGCTGAGGAATGCAGGGCAGTTCATATAATCATAAAATCATTTAGATTGGAAAAGAGCTTCAATATCACCGAATCCAACCATTAACCCAGCACTGCCAAGCCCACCACTAAACCATGTTCCCCCTTCCACATCCACACATCTTTTAAATCTCTATGGGGCTGGTGACTCCACTACTTCCCTGGATAGCCTTTTCCAGTGGTTGAAAACCCCAATATCCACTCTAAATCTTCTTCAGCACAATTTGTTAATGGGAGACCCAATCTC
>VYZS01012295.1:37741-50102 GCA_013400695.1 Neodrepanis coruscans | reverse complement strand
TAGGTACCAGCCTTGGGCAAAGTTAAAAGTGAAACTTGCTTCCCTTGCTTCAAGGCAGCTTTGTCTAAAACTGACTCCAGAATCAAAAGCTCCATGTGCAGCTATTAAAGCTCCCTCACCACAAGCTGCTCTGCCAGCATTTCTGAATACCCCATTCCTACAGGTATCCCGGCGTGCTTTCATCTTGTGTGAATTGTAAAAGAAGGCATCAGAGTTTATTAAAGAGTTTGTGTTGCTAACGTGTCATACATCACACTATTAATTTAGAGAAATTCCTTTTTCCCTGGTTGGGTGGCTACATAATGCTGCCAGGGTGTACATACTACACATCTCCCCACCCCGGCCTAACCCAAACGCTGCACGACTGATTGCACCCCAGAGACACTCCAGCCTCTTCAGGTAATTCGAAAGCTGAGTCTCCAAAACCAAGGAATTAAAGAAACCTCTGCACTGGGCTCTGCTCCCCTTGTAATTAGTACCAGAGCAAGTGGAGCGAAGTGGGGTGCGGTGGGTACATGTGCTCCCAATCACAGCCCACACAATGAAAATGTTTTCTTTCTGGGACAATCTGAAGAAACCTCACGGGGATATGGGGTTTTACATATATATATGCATGTAATAATAATAATAATTATCCTCATTAGAAAGTTCACTCCAAAGCTCAGTGATGTGCTTTAAAAATTGGTAGCAGAGTTGGATGATCTGCCAAGACTTCCCAGCCCACACACTGCCCCTCACATGGCCCTGCTGTGGGGGGAGCACTTGGATCCTGAGCCCCAGATGCTGCTGCCTTCAGTGCCCCCCTTCAGTGGAGCTGGACAGTCAAGGAGCCCACATCCTTTGTCTGTCTGTTTTCTCACTGTGCAGCACATGGAAACCGGTTGCTTTTTTAACATTTTTCCCCCCAGATTTGACCTGACAGAAGTTGTGAAGGGTTTCATTTATCCAGGGTAGTCAAAGAAACAGCATAGACTCACCTAACAGACCCCCAAATTTCTGTGCTTCTCTGAGTTCTTGAGGATTAGGGACACATAATGGGATGCTGGATGGTTATTTTCAGAGAATAACAAAATTACCCCTCAGATTGAGCCATAGGGTATAATTATAGCTGTTCAGGAATTTTGTCATTAAAAGTCTTTTGGTTGGAAAATGCCAATTCCTTGAAGCAAACTTTTTGTAATAAAGGGGAAGGTTTCTAGAATCAAAGAGGAACAAACTCTGGAACAAACACTACCCCCGGGTAGAGGAGAGCTGGGTTGCAGTCCAACTTCCAGTGAAAAGTACAGGTTGCTTACGTAGAAAAACCATAACTGTGAAACAGCAGTAAAGGATTCTGTGCTCTCCTGGTACACAGGCAAACTGTAAAACAAGGGTTTCAAAGAGATCTGCCCTGACTGGGCAGGGATTCTTGATTATTTCTTATATTTCAGGAAGCATAAGCAAGTTTAAGGAGTTGATGTGTGGCTCTCAGAATATTTCTTTAAAAGGCAATATTGAAAACCTGTGCAGGAGGGATAAACTTCAGAGGTACTCTTGCAGAAGCAACCCCACTGCTGAGGAATGCAGGGCAGTTCATATAATCATAAAATCATTTAGATTGGAAAAGAGCTTCAATATCACCGAATCCAACCATTAACCCAGCACTGCCAAGCCCACCACTAAACCATGTTCCCCCTTCCACATCCACACATCTTTTAAATCTCTATGGGGCTGGTGACTCCACTACTTCCCTGGATAGCCTTTTCCAGTGGTTGAAAACCCCAATATCCACTCTAAATCTTCTTCAGCACAATTTGTTAATGGGAGACCCAATCTCCCTAGTTACAGGCAGACTTTGGTACCAAAACATGTTACAAGCAATTAATTAACATCCTAGCACTATCATTGCATTGCTAACTCAGTAATGACATGAAGACAAATCCCACATACCACCATCTAACAGTAACAGTTCAGTCCATCATGAAGATAAAACTGTTCTGTTGGGGGCAGGATGACTGACCTAATAAGCCACTAGCCTACATCCCATAAACAGCAGCTCACAGGTGAGCATCACTTTGGTACCCAGTGCCCATTGCAGTTATCCAATCCTGCCCAAGTGGCACTTCGAGGAGAAGCTCCAGCATTCCAGTCAGTCCTACTCTCAGGAACAGCAGAGCTGCAGATACCCTCTAGGAATATTACTCTCTAGGTCACCATGTGTGTGACCTATGGGGAAGGAAGGTGCTAGGAAAGCTATTTGAGGCAAGTCAGGTTTCCAACCTCTGCACATTATAGGATATAACAAATTAACCAGAGTAGACAACCATGCAACACACTTCACTGAGCTCACCTCCAGAGCTAGACAGGAAAGAAAAGAAATTTGTATTTTAATAAAGAATTTTGCTGTTGCTCAAGGGCTTTGGTTTATGACATGATTGCTGCTTCAGTAAAATGTACCCAATTCTCTGGGAAAAGCTGGCTTTGATGAATACTCAGATTTGAAGGAATTCTGGAAGAAATTATTGAACAAGGAGTTTTCAATATTTTCATAAAGAAGGCTGTGTTTCTCATTTGAAGGTGACTTTCTAATTTGGAATTGGAATAGTGTTTTCTTTAGATAGGAAATAGTCCAATTCTGAAATAGCAATGTTCTGAATCTTTAAATATCTCTATTAACCTGATACCATTATGGTATGTATAATTTACAGTTATTACAGCAAAAGGAAAATATTTGAAATAATTCCTTTTAAAACAAAAATCTGTTGAGAGAAGTGATTGAGAAATTTCAAGAAGCCTTTCATATAAGAAAATCTTTTCCCTTCTTTTTCAAGTACCATTTGCTTGAATGCCATCTAATGTTGGTTTTACATTTGGCTGAATTACTCTATTTTAAAGATTCTTTTTTAAAGAGAAAAGAGAAAAAGACGGAAAAAAAAAAAAGCTTAGAAATCCATGTGGTGGCCACTGAGGACTTGCACTATTGAAAAATGTTGCTAGGAGCTGGAGAGCCAAGAAATCAAACACAAAAAAACTACTCCTAGAAGTCCAGAAATATGAAGAATGAGGGGACCAGCGAGTCACTATTGCTGAGACCTGGACTTTTGACGTCAATGGATGTAGAAAATGGATGTCAGGGTATAGGGACACTGTAGCAGAGAAGGCAGCCACTAATGATTAGAAGGATGATTATACCAGGACAGAGAGAAAAAAAACCAAGAAGGATGGGCAGTTATTGATAGGAGTCTATGTTGATGCTGTATTTCTATGGGTACCATCAGTATGGGCTAATCCAGCATGAGATCAAGCAACAGTGCCTGCTTTAATGTTTCTTTTTTTGGTCCCCTCTAAGGTCTGTTTATTTAAAATAATGAAATGTGGATGGTCAGTTTATTCAGGCTAAATTTTAGCATGGACCTCCATGCATGGGGACAATAATTTCTGAGCTAAAACCATGTATGAACTCTGAAAACCTCTGGCTTCTCTTTGTAAACTTTCTCAGATGAAAATGGTTTCATTTTTAGGAATGATCTCTGTTTCATTTTCAGGTATTCTTCGTGGTCTCTTGCCAGGCCATTGGTTCACCAGTGTGGGAGTTTCCATAGGATGTTTAGGAAGCAAAGGACAGAATTTTAAAGAAAAGACACCAACACACACATCATTTACCACACTCCAGCTTTTAGAAAAGTGTTTACACTAAGCCTGTTTTTACTCATGTAGATTTTTGCTCTAGATTTTAGTCAGAGAAGGAACTCAGTAAACTTTAGTCCAGCCTGATCTACACATCTGAGGAAACAGAGGTTTTGACTCAGAATCTCAGTCTGCAGCTGATACCTGTGGTTGTGTCCATGTATCTCAAGGCTGAATTCCAGTTCATATCTGAACACCCTCTTAACATGCACAGATCCAGCATGAACTTTTTGCAATAAACCCTCAGTGCTTGGTTTTAACATGTTATTTTTACACTTGGAAACAAAATCATCCAAGTTGCATATTCACAGACATACAAAACGAGGCATTTCATACATACAGCTATATTTTCAGAAGTGTTTATGCATTTGCCCACCCTCTATATTGTGAGGAATTCTTCAGGGAGGGATGTGCAGATGGCCAGATCTGCAGTGCACTGCCACTTTGGGAACATCTTAACTGCCATTGAGCGTGTCAACTAGGTGCACTTTTCATGTGCACAATTAACTGTTCCAAAATCTGGACGACAAAGGAACCGTTATGTTCCTGAAAATGTTTATTATACAAATATTGTCCTTTCTGGTTCAGCAGTGTATTATTCTCATTCCTTTTTGTACAGCCATAAAGCTACCCCTGCTCTTGCTTTTCCGAACTGGTGTAACTGGCACGTGGAATGCAACAGCTGGTTAGCTCTGCAATGATCCAAGAGCAGCAGAAGACAAGGAGTGCTGTCTTCTGCCAAGTGTAGAACTAAGCAGCTGCTTTGTATTTTCACATGAACAAAAATGTTTTGTTAACTGCTTCACTGCCGAGATCCAGGGGTGTATAACAGGGTAGGATCACTGGCTTGTGGGGTTACTCAGCATCAAAAGACAGATGAATTCTTCTTTCATTCCAAGTAGTGGCTGACAGCATCTAGGAAAAACTCTCCTGTCACAGATGGAATGATTGTAAGACAGTATTCAAACAACTTTATCTTCTCTTTATTGCATTAAGTGTGCCCATATGTGCAAAAATTTCCCCTTAAAAGAACATTCTTAAGATTGCAAATGATCAAAAGCTGGGAAGTGCCAATGGAAAATATGTTCTCTGATCATCTTTAATTGTATAAAATTAAACTTACAATAGGATAAAGTGGAAGAGACCGTATGATGTCATATAGTTCTCGGTGATTCAAGGCAGGATTAGCTCAATCATCCAACAGTTGTCAAACCTGTTCTTTAATGTCTCAAGTTCTCCTGATTTTTTCAAAAGAATTGTGGCTTTTTGGGATCCTAGGGAGACTGCATCAAACCTGTCCACAACTGAAGCTCTGCATCTCATTATGGAGATGAGAATGTGATTGAGGAAACTACTGTTAATTAAAAGAAAAGTTAGATGCCTCTCTTTTGAGTAAAGGTATCAGGAGTGAGACTGAGGAGAGGGCATTATACTCTTCAAAGGAAGTACAGCCTGGAGAAACTGAGATAAGAATTATAAGGGCAGAAGTTGAACCCTCTGTAGTGTATTTACATCTGTTGTTGTTCCTATGTTCCTACATAGCATGGGTGCTATGGTAAGGATAATTAGGAAGAGGCTACTCAAAAGTCTTAAAGTGTTTTGTCTGATGTGTCCTCATGTACAAATAAAAGAGATGGTGTAGGGGAGGTGCCTCAAAAAGGGAGTCTGGAGGAAGTGGAAAAGATGCACAGCACATATTCAAGCCCCAGGCTCCAGCTACAAAAGAATCAAAGTTAATGAAACTGTGAAGTGCCAGAAACTAGCCCAGGGGGAAGGTGCTGGAGAGGCAGCATGTGTGGCCTGTGGCTGTGGAAGAAGTTCTGACCTTACTGGCAACTCTCCTCTTCAGCAGCTGGGACATGAGTCCCTGATGGGGCACAGCACTGGAACCTTCAGTAGTGTAGAGCAAAAAGTCTGTGGTCACTGCACTCATGAAATTCAGCAGGAAATTAAATGGGTCTAATTGGACTGTGAAATATGGTGTGTGAACTTAGGGTGTCTGTGAGGTTGGGTGCTGACAGCAAGCTCTACAAAGCCAGAAGACTGAAGATGGGAAGGAAACATTTGCTTAAAATATGATGTGAGGAAATGGGACAGCTTTCACCCCTGTGGGCATGTGGCAGGGAATCATGAAACACCAGGTTTCAAGCTGAGTATTTGCATTTATCTCCCAAAAATTGCCATGTACGCTCTGATGTGGAGGGCAAGACCTGCTGAATTCTAGAAAAAGACAAGGCAATTAGAGAGTGATCCAACTGCAATGCTGAAGGCCTGTGCTTTGTCTGTCTTCTGTTTATTCATAACCTTCTGTTTAAAATCATCTTGCAGTTTAACTTGCTAAACAAACCTTTTGTATTCATAAGTCTTCCTGTCTTGAAGGATGGAGGGGGAATGAAGCAAGGCAAGACTGACAAACAGGGTTTTTTAGGAAGACAAGTGACTCCACTTGTAGAGATAGCAGCTTCTTGAGGAATATGAACCCAGAAGTATGGACCTAGGAATACATTTAGGGAAACCAGGGGCTTCAGAGCATTTGTATCCAAATCTGGGAAACACTAACATACATCAGAATAGAGAGCCAATAGTGGAGAAATTCTGAGTAGACCAAAACCATATGACATCAGTGCCCTGTGAATGGGCAATGTTAAAAGCACTGCCAAGAACAGTTGGGAGGACAAAGCCATGGGACCTCAGGCTCCTGTGCTTTGATAAGGTTGCAAAACACTTAGTGAATAAAGCTGCGAACTGCAGGAGGTGGGAAGTAGCTCTCCCAGGAGAGGCAGCAGGATGCAGCCTTGTACCTGCCTCTGCCATGGAGCCCTGAATCGGGGCTGAGTGAACATGCTGATCACAGCTGTCCTGGGGTGTCAGGCACTGTGGGCTCCTCGTTTTCTGCAGGTCTAAGAGGTTTGCTGTGGTCTGTGTCACAGAAGTGCTGGTCCCTGCCTGCCTGGATGTGTTGGAATAAGGACTTGAGCCTAAGAACTGCCATGTAACTTCAGCTCTGAAAATAATGTATTTCTGTTATTTCTTCTTGGATGCAGCAAACTCACGGTAACTTAACCTAGTCTTTATCCTTGAAGACTTCTTCTTTTCCCATCCTAATCAAACTGCTCTGAGGACACATACTTGGGGTTTTGAGAAGCATTTGGATGCTGTAGTGATGAGCCTATTGAAAGATCCATGAGAAAATGAATAATTCTGTGGTTGATGAGGGGCTTGTAGCATGTGCCATATATAGTGCATGGGGCACCATAGAATATGGAGTAAGCTGCTCCTCCAGAGAACAGCATCTGACCTGTATCATGAAAAAGTGAGAGGGCTTTGGAGAAAGCCAGTGTATCACCAGCTGTTTTGCAGAGTGTGTGTGAACCAGTGACTCAGGCTGCTGCTCCCTCCGACTTGCTGTGGCTTCACAAAATTTATTTTTTTTTTTTCAGAAGAATGGTAAAGTATGTGTTTAGCTTTGGATGTACTGAGAAGCTTCTCTGAGGACCTCACTGCCATATAGTTCAGATCACGCACAAACTGAGTATTGCCAGCCTAAGGGGGTCAGCATGGGTTTAGGTGAACTTAAACAATTGGCTTTGAAGCTTTGGGGAATCTTCAGATGCTTTTTTGTTAGAACTTGGACCCCAAATTAAATGGCAGCTCCAAGCTTCCTCCACAAAAGGGAGGACTTAACACATCTAAATCAGATCCTGACTCGAATTGGTTTAGAACTTATATTTGCAAAATCTGATGGGTGGATGCAGTAGCTTCTGACACAGAGCTTTGGATACTCAGTGCAAACAAATCTCAGTTATGTACCACTAACTTATTTTATGACATTGCTTCAGGAAAAAGAAGGGTGAAGTGATACTTAAACCATATATTTTTTAACACAAACTTCAGTTTTAAGGAAATCTAGATAAATCATGTGTCAATTCTCCTTCTGCCATTATTTACTAGACATCTTTAAAGAATATCTATTTATTTATTGTCCTCTGAGACCACTAGAGAGGAAGGAAAATGCAGTTAGTCCATCACTTCACTGGATAAAGAGGGATGCAAACTCTTAATAAAGTATCGATGGCACCCCAAGGGGACAAAAAGAGATTTGCATCCCAGCGGCCCAGCTGACAGACCACATGAGTTACTGCAGCAGCAGCCAGGTCCTGTCAGAGAGAGGAGCATGATGAGAGAAGAGGGAGCAAAACATGATTTGTACTGGCATGCAACGAACAAGCAAAGCTGTGTAAAAATGAATACATGAAATTAGAAGGATTAATGGGACAAGTTAGTGCAGGGTAGCAGGGAAAGTCCCCTGTCTAGGCACTTCTGCCAGACTCCACCCAGACAGGTTATTTTTTTTAAGACCTGATTTCTTTTGTAAGTGAAATTTCATCTGGAGAGCGCCTTGCAAACAGAATTCAATTCCTCCCTCTCAGCTCCACCTGGATAAGCCCTTTGAGCTTTTATATTTTTCTTTTATTCAGAAAATCATGGTGGTTTTCACGAAAGCCCGAGATGTTGGCTTGATATAAGGAACGCTAATGGCATGTTAGCCATCAGAAATCATCCAATGAGTTCATTTGCATCGAATACTACTCTTAACCTCATGTTGTAAATCACTTTTAAATAGCTGTGTTGCTTCACCCCAGGGCTGGCTGCAGTTCAGGACTCAGCAGAATAGTTTCTGCTTGTGCTGGGAAGGCCATTGAAATCACTTGTGATAAAACTGTGTAGATGTAAAGTTTTTACTATTTAAATCACAAAGCAGGGCCTAAATATTTTTCCACAATAACAGTTTGCTAAGGAGCACACTCTGTTCCTTTCAAGCCAGTCCATTCCCACCTCTGAAGTTAAACAAAGCTCTGCATGCTGTATATGCAGCATTTGTCCCATTAGGTTGTTGTTTTGGGTTGGGTTTTTTTCAGTACTATACCTGGTTTTGATCTTGCAAAAGGCAATTACAACATTCACAAGATGACAGTCATTTCACAAAACAGAAGGCTGACTAATTGAGGGAAAGGGATGATATTTGGGAATGAAAAACAAAGCTGTGACATATAAAATTACATATAAACTGAGCTTTTTTTTTTTTTCCTTTCCTTATAAAATTCTCAACAAGTGAACTCCAGATGTCAGCATTTAAACACTGTCAGGTATTGCTTGTACTAGTGTAGTATCCACAGGGAAATCATAGGTGTTGCACAATCCTAACCCGGGGGGCACAGTGTGCATTCAAGAGGTAGACAAGTCAGAAAAGGTGAAGACCAGGAAATATTTTGGTACAGTTTCTTTCTCCATTTAAATACAACTTCAACAAGTTGCAACTAACTTATATTAAGATGATGTAGAGGTTGGTGCCAGGGAAAAAGAGAAAAGAAAAATTAAAAAGAAAAATATAAACTGAGTAGGAAGGTGAATGTCACAGTAATCCTGGGCAGCTTCAATGTCAGATGTTGTCATTGATTTTTGGTAGATGGAAGCCAGATGAACATATCTACATCTCCATCCTGCTCCTTCTTGCATGAGAAGTGTCATTGTCTTGAAGGTCACATCTTCAACTATATCAGCAATATTCACTCCTCAGTGAGTTGTTGCTGTCTCCGTGCAGCTGTAATGGTTTGGGTTGCAACACCCTGAGAGGTGAAGTAGCTTCTCTGCTGGTCTCGGGAAGAGATAGGAAGAGGCATTGAAGATGGTGCTGCTATGCTGATTCTGACAAGTATGTGTGATCTTTCAATGGATTTTTTTTCCCCATCTCTTTTCTGTGGCTTATCGTTTTTCTTGATCTAGAAGAAAACTTTAGTCAGGTTTGGAGGCCTTAGTTCTCCTTGTGCCTTCAAAACAGACTCTTTTGTACCTATTAAAGGAGATTTATTGAACAGCTTGAGGATTTGTAAGCCATTCCTTATATTCCTAGACTCCTGTCTCAGGAGATAGCAACATGAAACCTTAGGTAGATCCACTGGGAATATCAGCTTTTTACTTACTTGATCTGACAAGGTTTTTTTCAATAATGCAAGACCTTCTTCTCCTGCTCATCACTGCCTTTATTCATGACCATATATCCAGGTGGGAGCACATACAAGCAAGGCCCTACTTATCATGACCCTATATATCACCCCTGGAAAACAGGCTGGCCAACGCTCATCCCTGGCTTTTGTCAGAAGAGAACTCTTGATCTGAATGCAGGAATATACCTGTAAGACCAGGAATTATCAAATATATCAAATTCTAACACAGGAGCCTTGCTTCTAAGGTGAATTAAAGCTACACTGTGCTTAGGCAGAATGGTAATGAGAGCCAGAGATGGAAGAAAAAAATAGGTATACTTCAAAAATAATGTTTTGCTTAGATTGTTGAATTGTGGTCAAAGGAATGAAAAAAGGGACATGGCTGTTTCTGGGATTTTCACTGTGACAGGGAACGTGTGTGTAGGAACATCTGGTATGTTTGGTCCTAACACTCCAGGTCTTTTACCATATCCTGCCCAGCACTGCTGAAGTAAACCAGGTGTAAGTGGTTTCAATAGAACAGCCAAAACCACATCTTACTTAGAGAAATCGTGTCTTGAACATGAAGGCTTTGTTCTCCAGGGCCAGATCTCATCTGTCCCCACTGGTAGTCCATGAAAATGTTTACAGAGGCCAGGAGCCCAAAGGAATTGAATTCAGGATCTTGAAAGCTTTTGGCCTTCACAAAATAAACCTTCAAAGGAGATTTAGAGCTATCAGCAACAAAATGCTTTCTATTCTCACACATGGCAGCCCCCTCCATTCCTGTCTTATGTTTATTTAACAATTTAAAAAATAAATTCATTGCTTTGAGCTCACATGATTGATATTTTTAAGATCTGTGGTGTTTTGCTTTTTTTCAAGTGCACGTTCCATAATATTCTATATTTTCTTTTTCCTGTTGTTATTTTACTTTAACCGTCATTTGCTCTTGTTGGCAATTACAGCCCTTGCTTTTCCCTTATATTGATAATAAGATAGCTGGGATGAGGAAATGCTGATGAAAAAACCTCCTACACTCCTCTTTACCTGAGTGGTCAAAATTGATGCCTCTTTTTCATATGGGAGGTTTGGCTTAAAATAGATCCAAAAGGCTGTATTTTCAAATATCATCACTAAGGCTGTTTCTACAGTGCCTGTTTTCTGTACTGTTAGAACTGTATCAATGTGAACTCCACAAAGGGTGTTGTCAGGAAGCTGTATAAGTTTCATTAAAAATAAATACAACACAAATCCCTTGAATCTATTTAATTGCGCCCCTGAAAATGGACAAACAGCAGAGCTAATGTGAATTATTTGCTCCAAATTATTCTTGTGAGTTTAAGTCCATGCTTGCTTACTGGGTAGTTCAGAAATCAAACCAAATACACAGAGCAGATCTACAATTCTGGAAAAAAGTCATGAGGCTTTTTTGCTGCATCCAAGTAGTTGGATTTGATTATTATTGTCTGATAAGACTGACTGCCAATATAACATTATGTTGTTTCTACCCCCTTCTTGTGTGGCTGAGACATTCCAAATGGTGGGAAAAAGCAAAAACCTAAAGTAATTAAAAAAAAACCAAAACATAATGGCCTTCTTATGCATATTTTTAAAGGGACTTCAACCTGCTTTCTAACAAACCGTGCTATTTCCACTATAGGCTTTTTCTCTTTTATTTTAATGAACACATAACAGAAAAGCCCTTGTGTTACTTCAGTTTTCTTCCAGGCCCATGAGTGCTTATAGTCAGTCACAAACACTAGAGCACCTTAAAATTGGAAACCAAGATGGAAAATAAAGGCCAATTTAAGTATCTGTGTAACTGATTCTCAGTTCAGATGCCAGTCAGACCACACTGGGATGGTTTCCAGCAGCTTCCCAAGCACATGTTAAAGGAGTATGAAGCTTTTCACCATCATATCTTCAAGGCTTCACTCACTTTTATCATTCAACAACAACTAGCTGGTGATCAAGTGTTAATAATACAGCTCTGTGAATGAGCTATATAGGTTTTCAATACAGAACAGTCATAGTAGGAAAAGCTTCTCTAATTGTGAGCATCTTCTAAAAATGGGAGAATCTCTTCCTGCCATTTCTCAGTGCAGAGGCTGGTGCCCTTGCCAAAGTTTCACAGGAAGATGAGGCAGTGGTGAAAGACCACATCTCACCAACTGCCTCTATGGGATGAGGACACAAAGGCCTGTAGTGGAGAATTAGAAAACCCCATCACCTAAAGGCAGATAATTATTTGAAGAAGATGATATCCATTGTGTCAGCTGAGAGGAAAGTGCACAGGAAGTCTTGGGGACACATCAAGAGAGTAACCAACATGCCTGTGCATGAGGCAGTGCTGTAGTGTGAACACACACTTTGCACACACTTATGTTTAAAGGCTGGTGGCTCCTGCAGCACCAAGCACCACACACCTGAACAGCATCCTGTCCAGCCAGGAGAGGAAGCCCATGAGGTCCTTATCTTCAGAGCTCCCTCCATTTTTAATGATCTGAGTATAGGAAAATCATCACAGGGTGGGTGGGAGGAGAAATAATTGTGTTAATTAATTTTATTTTTCCTAGAACAACTTTGTTATCAGGACTCAAAGTCAAAACTACCTGACAACAAAAAAACAGATTAGAAACACATGAATGGAAACAAAGAGAAAGGTTTTCTACTCATCAGTGTTGCTCTTATAGTTTGCATTCTCCTTC
>VYZS01012295.1:5319-37128 GCA_013400695.1 Neodrepanis coruscans | reverse complement strand
CCTAAAGGCAGATAATTATTTGAAGAAGATGATATCCATTGTGTCAGCTGAGAGGAAAGTGCACAGGAAGTCTTGGGGACACATCAAGAGAGTAACCAACATGCCTGTGCATGAGGCAGTGCTGTAGTGTGAACACACACTTTGCACACACTTATGTTTAAAGGCTGGTGGCTCCTGCAGCACCAAGCACCACACACCTGAACAGCATCCTGTCCAGCCAGGAGAGGAAGCCCATGAGGTCCTTATCTTCAGAGCTCCCTCCATTTTTAATGATCTGAGTATAGGAAAATCATCACAGGGTGGGTGGGAGGAGAAATAATTGTGTTAATTAATTTTATTTTTCCTAGAACAACTTTGTTATCAGGACTCAAAGTCAAAACTACCTGACAACAAAAAAACAGATTAGAAACACATGAATGGAAACAAAGAGAAAGGTTTTCTACTCATCAGTGTTGCTCTTATAGTTTGCATTCTCCTTCACCTGCTTGAAACTAACTTTATATGGAAGCTGTGCAGGTTTGCCCCATGAAGAGGAGGCATCGTGTACCTTGTGGGTGAAGGTGTGGTTGGGAGGCTCCTCACTGCAGAAGGTCTGTGGGTCTTCTACTGGGCTGCATGTATCACACAGGGCAACTGATTTTCAAACCAGTTCNTGCTCTTATAGTTTGCATTCTCCTTCTTCACCTCCTTGAAACTAACTTTACATGGAAGCTGTGCAGGTTTGCCCCATGAAGAGGAGGCATCGTGTACCTTGTGGGTGAAGGTGTGGTTGGGAGGCTCCTCACTGCAGAAGGTCTGTGGGTCTTCTACTGGGCTGCATGTATCACACAGGGCAACTGATTTTCAAACCAGTTCAACATGCCATTGCTTGTGCAAAACACGTGTCCAGCCACCAGGCTTGAATAAATTGGCTGTAAATAGTTAATTAAATGCATTTGTACCCCACCACCTGATTTGCATGCAGAATTGTCAAAACAGCCTGCTAAGATTAGACACAATGTACTCCCCGAACACAATTGTACCACTGAAACAGTCTGAAAATCTGGCGCATTGAGTTAAATTTTCACATTGTGCCTTCTTGTGTAATAACAATAATCTCCTCTGCCTTGGAGTATAATCGCAATAAAGAGCTTTTTGTGATTCATTCAGTGTTTATTCACTCAGTAAACAGCCCTTTATTGCTTTTTATACTACAAAGCAAATGAGATTATTGCTTAAATTGTCCGGTAGCAACTAGCTTCTGTCCTCTGGCTTGCTTATTCAGTTTGTTTTTGTGTTGTGGTTTTGGAAAAGAAAACTTGTTTAAAATTAGCTCCCCAATAAATCACAGTAACAATGAAGTGAGAGTTTCTGCAGTGTGACAGATTTGTAGCTTTTTATGTTTGTAATGATGATGATATGTTTTCTAGCTTATTTATTCCCTTCTGCCTTTATTCTCCCAAACTCTGAAGTCTGCTGCAGTGAAGAAAACTCTTAGATGTTGGAGTTTGGGAAGGAGGACTGTCCTTGGACTGCACAGCAGCCTCTGCAGTATTCCAAGGAGGGAAGGGTGTAGGAAAGAAGCAAAGAAAGTAAACAGGCAGGAGGGTGATGCTCAAAGTCTAGAGGAATAAACATTAGCTTACATCTTACCCTGCTCCTAAAAGCTTCAGTGATTTCCTTCCCTCATCTGTGCTTATACAATAAGACTGGTGATATTATCTCCTTTGGAAAGTGCTCCAAGACCTTTGGATGGTTAGAAGTAAACATACTTTTTATTCAATGACTCTCCAAATAGTTTTCAAGAGCATCTGTTTTTAACACACCAACTCCCATAAAGATGTATGGTGGAACAGCTCTGCAGGCCCCAAAGGCTGGCAACAGTGTGGTGTTCATCATAGAGAGAAACTCAGTTGTAGCCAACATTTGTTCATTCACTCCTTTCCTGAGTGTGCAAATGGAGCTGCCCATAATTATTCCTCATCACGAGGCCAAGTGCTGTATTCATCAAGAGAACGGGAAAAACTATTTCTCCCTTTCAGGCGTAACACGTAAATGGCATTTCTTATTTCAGTCCTGCCAGCTTTGAGACGTTAGTAAAGCATTTCCCTGATAATTATTGATCTTCTGTATTTATAGAAAGCTGGGACCTAGTACAATTCAATATTCAGGAGATGCCAATTTTCTATGAATACCTGAGAATAACTTGGTCATTTTCCATTTCTGTAATTGCTCCTGTATTGCTGGGGCATGAATTGCATTCTTTAAAATCCACCTAGAAATGGAACATGGGTGAGGAAACTCTGCATGGATTTCTTTCTCCTTACTGAAGCCAAGTATTTTTTTTCTTTCAATTTGGACACTTCAAGTATTAATGTCTTACTTAATTTACTCACATCTAGTATCGGTTTCCACCCTCAAATGGATATCTTAAATTAATTGATCAAGAATTGCAAATTGGGGCTCTCAACATCTTAAATGTGCACCTGGGTTTGTATTTTCTCTAATGGACTCTATATTTTCTTCAGGAGTCTTTGCATTTAGCTAGTCTTGACAGCTTTTGAGTGGCTATATTTGTCCTTTGGGTAATAATATTTCCTAGATTTAGCCCTTTTTCCTTTTCTTTGTTGTTACATTCAGTTGTCTTGTTAGTTTATAGCACCTATTTTTAGCCTAACCTAAACAGTTATACAGTTCTTGAACAGAGCAGGTCAAGTTTCAGCTCCACTGAAGTCACCAGCAAAACCTCAGCTCCCTGGCACCAGAAACAAGATAGTACATCCCTGTTGCTTGAGGATGAGGTTCCTTATCTCAGAGCAGAAGGACCTGATCAAGTTGTTTCAAGTATAAAAATTACATGTGAGATAGTACCTACCATGTGCCTGACCTTGCTCTCTGTGCTAACTAGGAAGTTATGTGCAACAGAGGTCGAGCTCACTGGTTGTATGGATATCTCCCAGTATTAGAAAATGACAGCAAGGCTCAGAGTACCAGGATAATACAGGTATAACAGCAAAATCTCCAGTGATCCCTCTTTGGGATGCCATGGTATAAAAGCTATCCTGATCCTGGGCACAAAAACTTTTTCAAACAACCTGTGTTTCTCTGATGCCAAAATAATCATTAATTGCCAATCATTGTGCAACATTGTCTGTATGCATATTAAAGGAGAGGTGTCAGAGTCAGTACTGACAGTGGAACAATGTCCTCCTTTTGGGAGAGATGGCCAGGCTGACATCAAAGTGTCAGGGAGGGCATTGAAGATCTCCTCTCAGTTCACTCCATGCCAGTGGCTCTTGCAGAGGAGACTGAGCAATGCACTGCTTTCCAGGTCCGCTTTGGAAGTGCACTGGAAATGCTGTGCTCCCATATGAAGGACATGTGCATCACTCCTGCCCCTCGTGTCTCCAGGAAAAAGTTTCCCTATGAGACTTCTACCAGTTCTGGCATAGGCTCCTGTATGGATGTGACTTGTTTGGCTTCCCTGGGTAGGAACACACCCTGCTTCATAGTTTCCATGCATAAGAAACTTGCTAAGTGCACAGCCTCATCTATGATTAGATTTTTGTTTCACAGGTCAACGGTGATTTATGAAGCATATTTTCATGTAGTAACCAGAAAATGTTCCCATTTAATGATTGAGCAGTGTACTTTCCTTTATCAAACCTGCTTGAAAACCTTTTATTGTTTTAAGAATATATTTTCACAGTTTTGTTACTTTAACCACATTTTAAAGGGGCTCTGCTCTAGTTAACTAAAATTTTCAGGCTGCTGAATAAACGCGTGGTTTGTTGGAATGAGGTGAGGAAACACAAGCTGATGGCCAACATGTAAGTGTTTCTTCAATCAATAGCCCTGACACTGAACTTTTGGGTGCCCTTAAACAAATCATTTTGCTGCCATCCATGTCAGCTCCTCATCTGAAAACAGAGAATGACCCTATTCATTTTCCCTTGGAGTCCCTCAGCCTGTTCATCCCTTCAGACTCTTCACTGGAGCCCCTGGTTATCACTGGGGTTCACTGGGTGCCCAGCCTAGTGAGGGTTTGCAGTCCTGGCTGTCACAGGATATTAATTAGTCATTCAAATAAATCATGTCAGAGAAATATTAATTAATCATTGCTCCAGAAAAGAGCTCACCACAGACACTCTCTGTGGGCCCACGGTAAAGCCTCAGAGCTGCTGGAAATTCACTGTCTTTCCAACACAGCCCATGGACATGATTAAAAGAACTGCCTCAAATCATCCCAACTTTCTCACTATTAAACAGCAGCTACGGCTTCTTCTCTTTTTGATTTTCGTTTCTTATTCTTTTTGTTTTTTAACCTGGCAGCCTTAGTCAATAAGCCATAAGCGCCAAGCAAAGAAGAACTGCTGTCATCAGACAAAAAGGCCTCCAAGTCCACATCCCTAACAACCTATTTTAATAACAAGAGCAATAACGGGATTTATTATGCATGCGGCTTTCTGCAATCATTTCTGAAGAGAAAATTAGTTTGAAGCCTCAGGCGACAGTTGAACTCTCAGAGGCGCCTAAAAAAAAGTAAAGAGGTGGGGGGGGAGGAATGGGAGGGGGCTGAAAAAATAATAACTGGGGAAAGAAGTGTGATGGGAAAAGTTATTGGAGCAAGCATGCTGATAAACTTTACCTGTGACTTGGTTGTGTCCTCCACAGGTAGAGTGTGGTGGCTGGGAGCTATGCAGGTTTGCTGGGCTGCATGGCCTGGCTGCTGGTGCCACAAGTGCACCAGGAGCTGGCAGAGCATGGTCTGCAGTGGGATCTGGCAAACTATGGTCCAGCACGAGGCACCAGCAGTCCAGCCCCAAAGCCTTGGTTTATTGTTCAATGAAGTGGTGATAAATTCCAGAGGGGTTCTGTGCTGAGGAGTTAATCTCAGCTCAGCCAGGGGGTTAAAAGGAGCGGGGGATGGAAAATGAGAGCAATGGCCAAGTGAGGCACCAGAGGCAGGTATGAGGGGCTGGCTGCAGGTTAGGGGCAGGAGCAAACCAGCACTCGCAGAATGTCCTGACCTGTGTGAATGTCTGCCACGGGACCCACTGCCCCCACATCCACACCTGCCCCAAACCACCATCAAGAAATGCCTCTCTTCCCAACCAGCTTCACCTTGAAGGTGCTTGCACCACCCTGTCCTGAGACACCAGCAGCATCCTCCACTGAATGTAAGGAGAAGGGATGAAGTTTGGGAAGAAACAGAGGATACTGTTTCAATTTACACCAGTACTATTCTCTAACTAAGGGAAGGCCAAGCTACAAACTGGTTCCTCTCAGATATTCAGAATTTCTCCCTCAGTTTGCGCCTCCAGAGCCCATGCCCATGACCGCAGCTCAGCCTAGTCCTGTGGCACATGAAGGGGTATGAAGGTAGATGATGTTTGGTATCTGGGCAGGGCTGAGAAACAGTCTGAAACACAGAAATTGCTTCATCAGCATGGTGCTGGCATCTGCTTCCCAAGGGGCATCCCATGCAGCCCAGCATTGTGAGGGATGGTGTCCGTCTCCAGTAGAAAAAACATGGTATTTCAGAGACATGTCTGGCTTCTCACCTGCCCTGTGAGTGACTTCCCCATCCCAGGACAAACCAGTACTCATGCACTGAGGTGCTGCAGCTGACTCAGGGCCAAGTGACAGGGTATCAAACAATCCCCTCTCCCTCCAAACACCCAGGGTGTGCTTTCCCATGTCCTGGCTCCGCATTCTCATTTTAGACAAGTCCTTGACAGAGGGGCAGGACTTGAGGCTGATCGGTAGACAGTTGTTCCTTCTAAAATCCAAAGTAAAAGCAATATCAAGGGAAAAGAGTGTTTTTGTATATATGTGTGTCCTCATCAAAGAAAGAAAATGCCAATCACTTCTGTGTATGGAGGACTTCTTTTAATTTTTGGGGAATTTTTTTTTCCTTCCTGAGGCAATTCATGAACATCACTGCTAGAAATAGTGTGGACCCAGCAGACTGAGACCAATCATCTCAAACCTGCTATTAGATGGTTCTTGCTTTTTGAGTTCTGGTTTGAGGACACATTACTTTACTTCAACTCTGGAGTCTGAGGCCGCCCCTTTTGAACTGTAAGAGGTGGCCAAAGAAAATAACATGTGGTAATTGTTTAAGAAGTCATCATACCAGAAAAGTATATGATCACTTAAAGGCAACATCAGAGAGCAGGGTCTTCTGCTGGCTTCATCTAGGGCCTTGGCTAACCAGCTAATTTTATAGTGATATTTATGGCTTGTATTTAAAAAAGAAAATGATCTGAAATCCTGTGGCTGTTTGGTACCCATGTCTTTAATGTCTAACTGCTTATTCATTCTAAAAAGTGGGATTTAATAAGAAAGTTATTGTATGTTATTTAAATACCAATTGATTATTAAGAACATATTTATTTATACCTGCAAATTATAAAGTGCTGGGGGAAGTGCAGCCAATCAAATCAGTTGACTGCCTGATGAATATCCTTTTCTAACCCCATCATTTTATATATAGAAAAGAGGTTGACTTATGCAGCAGGAATAAAACTAACTTAACTGCCTTTATGGGTCATTTCATTCTTTGATGAATACTTGTAACTCTCTTTAACAGTAATAGGACCTTTGCGTTCCAACTGAGCAAAAAATAAACAGTCCTCACTGTAGGGGCTCTATTGCCTTTTGGGGGGCTCTGAGTGAGGTTAAGTGGAGGCAGATGAAATGTTCTCTGCTTCTATAAAGCATGCCAAAAGTATTCCTCACTAAGATCCTCTTTCCCTGTTTCCTGAAAAATGCTGCCCAGAGGATCCTCTGGGTTGCATTGGTGCCTTCCAGCAAAACCCCATACTGGCCACCCAAACCCTGTTTAGCACTGGCAAAGTCGCACTCCTTGGTAGGGAGTCCCACTCCCTACCAGAAAGTTGGACTGATAATGGATAGATCTTCTTTAGACTTTTTTTACACCAGTCTTTTCAGATTTTTCTCTCTTATGTATGTGCCTGGTCTTTGGTGGCTTTTTCACCTGAGAAAGTAGACATGTCTCAAGCTAGAAGAAATAAAAATTGCTCATCTCATCCCTCCCTTCCTTTTGATTTGGTTTCTTTTTCCCCCAGTTTGCTTTTGCCTTTTTTTTTTTTGTTATTGTTATTTAATTCTTTTTCCCCTAGTTAAATTATATGATTAATGAAGGCTTGGAGGAAAAAGAAAAAAAAAAAGGAAGAAAAAAAAGGTAGGTCTTCTCTGACTCCTTTTCTAAATGCAAAGTGCAGCTGCTGTTGCAGAGACAGGTTCTGCAACTCCAACAAGCTCTCACAGCACAGCAGGCCTGACTCACAGCCAAGAAAGAGAAAATCTGATACGGTATTTATGTCTCTGTTTAGGGAAATTAACCCAAAACAAGGTGGTAGCTGAGAGAGAAGACAATGAGAGAGGGAGGAGGAAACTTGTTCTTTAAGAAAAAAAAACAAAAGGAAAGAAAAGATAAAGGAATCCTGTTAAAGTGGGCTCACAAATAAATGATAAACATTTTGTAATCCTGTATCCTGGTGGCTTTACAAATTAACTTTGTAAGGAAAGTGGCTTGTTTTTCCTTTGTGAGGCTGGTTAATGTCTGAGGGTTACACACTCAGGTGTCATATCACCGGCAGGTATCAATCAGCACGACTCCCCTGAAATCAATGTAACTACATCCACTTACATAAGATCCAGGTCCAGGAAAAACAGACACATCCCCAGGAGGTGTGTTAAAGCCAGGGAAAGCCCCATAGCCTAATGCATCAACATGCTTTTCTTTCCACAGGTCTTTTTACCTTATTCTTTGTCTTGAAAGAAACATCATCTTATTGATGTTATTTTCCAAAATGTATTTTGATTCACCATTGTAAATTATTTACAATTAACAAATCTGTTGACTCAATCATTGTTCTATTGTACTGTTTTCCCTTTCAGTGTAGGGAAAAAAAATCCATTCCTGAAAAAGACAAAATCTTTAAAAAGATCTTCATTATATTTCAATAGTAATCTTGCTTTTGTTGAAAGAAAACACATCTGTTTATTAATTAAGAAGAATTTGCTTAAGTTAGTTCCACTGAGCAAGCACTTTTTTTGGCTACATGAGGCCAAATACTTTGAATTTTCCTTTGCTGTGAAGCCCTGCTGTTACTGAAGTGAATGCTCTATAACTTGGAGCAAAAAAAACCATTGGCCAAATCTTGCAAATTTTGTGGACACTTCTGTAACCTTCCACATACTTCTAAGGTGTCAATTCGCACCAGCATCTGAGCTCCAGGTGAATCAGTGATAATGAATATTGGCCTGTGAAAAAAACCTGTTACCTTCTTGAAGTTTGCTCAAAATTTAATGCTAACAAACTTCAGTATGGCCAAACCCCCATTTTTTTCAAGTTGTTGGCATTTATAAAGCATAATATGAAGTTGGTAGTATAGATCATTGATGCCATTTCCCAGCTGTGCCACTGCACGAGGAAGGCTGAGAAGTGCCCTCAGCAGAGGTCTCACTGCAGGTTTTTGGAGAGAGATGAGTGAGAGAACCTAACCCCAAAAACTAATCTCCTGCAGTGAAGAGAGAGATTTCTGCCCTAGTCCACGATGATTTGATTGCTTTTGTCCTTGTTTTGCTGAGAGAAGCTGGTGTGAAAATGGGCTGGAGCAGAGGCTGCTCATCCTGCCAATAATGTGGCAGCTTTAACAGACTCCCATAAAAATAATAGTGCACATTGTGTCAGGAAGCAGAGCCCAATTTCTAGCAGGGTTGTTGAAAGACAAGGTCCCAGTTTGAATGGAGTTTGGACCTTGACCCAGTCCCAGGCTGGCCTTCAGCAGTTCTGGAGGAAGGCAGGATTTAGAGCTGGAGCTGGATTTTATGACTCTGGTTTGAATTCAGGCTTGTGTGTGGAAAAGGGTCTGGATTTATATTGCACCTCTGTGAGTCTCAGAATCACGTTGTGGGGGGCTCTGCACAGACACCTGATGCTCTGGTTGGTTTTTAGTCCAGGCAAAACCACCTGAGTGCTAGGCAAGCATTCAGATGTGTGTTTTTGGACAGCTAACCCACACTTACATATAATTTGCACTTATTAACAGCATCACAGTGACATCTGGTACAGTAACTCTGGAGGATTATGTGAGGCAAAGGGTGAAATACTTCACCTAAAGGCAAAAGCTGAAGCTTTCCCTTTTGTGTATTGAATGTTCCTGTGGGCTCTCCACTTGCTCTTTTCAGACAATGCTTTCTTGCCTGGCTGGATTATTGTATATCACCTCTCTAACCTGCTGTATTAATTTCAATTGACTGTGAAAAGAACTTGTCAAATAGGAGGAAAAAGGAGGGGGGAGTCTTTTAATCCATAAGACACAGCTTAAAAGCACCTTGTTGTGTAGTAGCTGCACACAAGTGAAGAATTTGTCAAGAATACAGGATTGCTGCTAATTGTCTGAATAAATTACAGCTTTGGAGCCTGGAAGCCACAAATCATGTCATTGTAGAACTAAGACATTCCTTTATGGAATTGCTCTTTTATAACCTGGAAAAAAACTTTTTAGAAGACTGCCCTGTGGTAAAAATTAGAGAGAGAGAGACTCTGTGTCTTTGTGTATGTGTGTCTGTCCATGGGGATGTGAACCAGGCAGCTCTGTATGTTCTCAGCAGATGTCTCAGACAGCAGCGCTCCCAATCTCCTCACCTTTTACACCAAACCATCTGAAGCAGGACGACCACAGGTGAACCCCTTCAGACTGCTGAGAAGTAAGAGAAATAAGCAGGATTAAGAGAAATTTTCTGGTTGACGGAGGGTGACTGGTGGTCACTTCTGCAATACAGATGTCAGCTCATTGCTCCTTGGACCATTAGGGCAAGCCAGCCCCAAAAGAAAATATTAAAATATTACAGATTCATATGATATTCACTTTGTTGCAGGGGACTTGCAAAAAGCATTATTGTTTATTTTACCAATTAAGATTTAACTTTTTTTCAGAAGTGTGGAGCAGCAGGTACGTGTTACCCTTGTAGTGCAAGCACTTGGCCATTCTGATTTTTCCTTCCAGCTTTAGCTACGGTAGGAGAAAAAGGAATAAAGGACTTTTTTCATTTTCTTCTGAAGTATCTGGTTTCAGACTGTGTCCTGCTCTCACTGTTGTCATTTGAAAGACTCCTACTGAGTTCAGCAGTCTGTGGATGGAAGCAAGTCCAGTGTGGCACAATCTTTAAAGGGGAGTTTAGTCTGTGTAAAGAATGACTCTTCAAGATAATTCCCAGTTCATACTGTGAAGTAGACAATAAAGTGGAAAGTGCTCCCTGGAATTTCCTTAAGGCAACCTGAAGCTGTGCTCAGGCTCTTTCCCAGTTTATTAGTAGTGTTTGGCAAAATACCTTCGGCTTCATTGCAGACCACAGTAATTGGTTACCAGACACTAGAGGACAAGCTGCCTGATAAAATTCAAAGTCTGTAATGAGGCAGACAGGCATGATAACACAGCAATAAATCACAGCCGTTGGGGTATATTCCTGGGATGGCTGGCAGAGGGGTTTCAATCAGAAGTGAAGAAGAACCTGTAGCTCTGTATCATACTCCCCTTTGTGGTCAAATCTCACTCTGGATCCTCTCCAGGTGTCAGGTAAAAGGCAGCAATGAGGCCCATGATAAAGAGACAGTAACTGCAGATGAAATCCCAGACAGGAGATGTGCTCAGACTTGTTCTACAGAGGATGCACTAAAAAAAAAAAAAAAAAATTGTTATTATATTCCTCAGGAAGTTTAGTTCCTAGACCAACTATTCATTACTGTACTATATGAATAAGAAGTTGTAATCCTGGTACTTGCCTGTGACAATTCTCTGCACAACCCAAAAGTTGACATGGGATAAATGCATCGTGCTGATTCAGTAAGTTAATGAAATGCTCAGCAGAGTTGATGAAAAAGACTCAATGTCATCAGTGGTTCCAAATCCTGAATATGTGCTCGGGACAAGCAATATGGGGACAGATGTTTTGCACCAATAAGGGAAACAGAGGCTTTTCCCACACATGCACCCCTCCCTTCTCTGTTTCAGTAATCTCCATGGAAGGCTAGTCCGTGTACCAAAGGTACTTAATGAGAAGAAAACCTTTCTTCCTCCAAAACCACAGCAAATCATTAGCTGTGATTCACAACTACTTGTTTAGTAGTCTTATTCTTCAGGACATGCCTTTCACTGCCAAAACTCCTTCTAAAATATTAGCTTTGTCCCCAAATCTGGCAAATCATAGCAGATTTCTCCATCACTGCTTGTTTATAAAGTTTTTTCCACCTTCTTTAGAAAAATTGGGTGAGCAAAATGCTGACATAGTTGAGCTATCATGAAGAGCAAGTGTGACAGCTTTGACAGAGACAGGCAGATGGCTGGATCCAAAAGTACCAGCCTCATATACAGGGGTCACAATTCAACCTCCATACTTGGGTTCTGAGGTTTGCCTTTCAAAGTGTGGAAAATTGTCTGTTTGGCAGTGATCTCCAGGCACTTACAGACACGTTTGGATGTGCAGTGAAGAACAGTCCCTGGAGAACTCAATTGCCAATAGACTTGTTCACTCTTATTGCTGAAAATACTGGAGGAGTTGAGCCCAGCCTCTGATGATACCAATATTATTTAATGCTCTGTGTTATGGATTTACCTGAAGGTGAATGATAGTCTGCTCAATTTTTTGTGTGTTTCCTTTGATGTGCAGTGTTTTCTTGATGTTTATCATCACAGTTGTAACAAAAAGTATGGTTTTACAAGAAAGGAGCATAATGGGGGATACCCACACCAAGGATTTTCACTTACCTGTGAGCCAGGCAGCAGAATTTCATCCAGGAGCCCTGGATGTAAGTAGGATTTGGAACAATTCCAGAAGAAGCCATGAAGATACTCTGGGGGCTGGAGTATCTCACCTGTGAGTAAGTACTCCGTCAAGGACTCAGCCAAGATCCCTAAGAACAGTGGCCAAGCTTCCTTTCCTTTCATGGGTGCTGGAATTCTGTTTAATTTCTCCACAAAGATTCATTTGTCTTTCCATTCTGTAAATAATACGTGTTGCTGCAGTATTGTTGCAAAAAATGGCAGCAAGTCCTCCTGGGTGGAAACGTGAGAGTTGGGATGGTCCAGCCTGAAGAAAAGAAGGCTTAGGGGAGACCTTATAGCACCTTCCAGTACGTAAAGGGGCTCCAAGAGAGATGGAGAAGGACTTCAGATAAGGGCATGTAGTGTTGGAGCAAGGAGGAATAGCTTTGAATTGGCAGAGGCAAGGTTAGACCAGATATTAGGAAGAAATTCTTTCCTGTGAGGGTGGTGAGGCCCTGGCACAGGATGCTCAGGGAAGCTGTGGCTGCCCCATCCCTGAAAGTGTCCGAGGCCAGATTGGATGGGGCTTGGAGCAAACTGATGCGGTGGAAGGTGTCCCTGCCTATGGCATGTAGATGAAACGAAATGAATTAGAAGGTCCTTTCCAACCCGAATCATTCTACAATTCTGTAAGTTCCCTATACAACTCTCTAATGAATTCAGGCCTCCTCATACTCTGTGCATCAACATGAGTTGCTCTAACACCATGTGGGGACACTGCTACAACTGTGAAGTCACACAACACTCCTGTATCTTTGGTCAGGTTTATCCCAGTTGCGAAACTCTCTGGGTAAAGGCACAGGCTCTGTGCTGCCATGTAACTTGCTGACCATGTGTCCATCTTTATTCTCCCCCCAGACTTACACTGGAGTTGGCCTTCCTTCTTTTGCATGAAATTTTTACTGTGGGATGTAATGGCACCTTTATCTCTGGTTTCAGTTTGGTGCAGTACAAACTAATTCTTTTGGCAGATTTTTGCACTGTCAGTGGGGGTTCGAATGGTACATTATCAATGCTCCTCGCCCTGATGATGCATAGCACTAATCCATCATTAAAGCAGGAGTGTGCTCTGATGATGGATTAAAATAATTTATCATAAGAACAAGGGGCTATAATGTAACACCATCAAAAGATGGCACCATGCAGAGACAAACAGATCAACGGGGAAATTCAGTAATGCTCATCCAATCAAGTGGATCTGCTGCCAAGAGGCTCTTCTACAGCAAAAGTTTGGCAACCTGCAAAAATACCATTTTTCTCCTTGCTGAAACAACTCCTTGCAGTAATATTTATGGATTTAAGGATTTTCTGTTTTGAACAACAAAGAGAGCCTTCCTTTGCTAGCCACCCCCTTTTAGAGACTGAATATTCCAGGTATATTACAGATTCCTTTTGCCCTCTGCAAGTCTTAATTTTTCCCATAATGAAATGCAAATATAACAGCTATTTAAACCATCAGTCTAGCATAGGTTTGCTGTAGCATGGCTAAGTGACTGAGAGAGAGGATTTAAAACTCAGGAGACATGGTTTTAGTCTTAGCTTTCTCTAGGAAGCACTACATCTGTAACTCAGCACATCATTCCTGTCTAGTGCACATTTGCTTAACTGTAGCCATATGTTTACATGGATTCTTCAGAACTCTGTTAAATTAAGGATTAACTGAAACACCTATTTAAATGCTTTCTTGGACACAAGCTTATGGAATCTGGACTAAAAGCAGATATTGCACTAAAGGTTTAAGAAAAACTCCAAAGATTCTATTTCACTGCTCATGGACAACCATATTTTGAGCTGCCTCTGAGAAACGGATTGTCAAAGGTCCTCTGTCAGATGAAATGCAATAGAAAATGGAACTGCTGAAAGAACAGAACCAATAATTCACAGAATCATAGAACAAATCGTATTGTAGGGGGCCTCAGAATGTCATTCACTATATTTCTGTCTGGAAACCAAATAGTATATGGATAAACAGGAAAAAATAATAAAATAAGAGTAATCTTAAGCTTTCCCTGTGAATTCAGAGGACGTGCGTCTAATGAAGGAGGCACTCCATAGAATGAATAAAAGTACCTCTGTGCAACATTGATTTTCCAGTCTGAATGACAGTGGTTGCCAGTCTTCCTATTACTGTAATTGCTGGCTAAATGAACTATAATTGTATTAAGTGGTAAATCTGAAATATGTATGTACTGTAAAAAGGAGCTGAAGCACTGCAGGCATAAAAATTTGATTTGCAGTATTTGGAATAAGTTCTGGAGCCAGGTTGGTTTTACAGAAACTGGTGCAAGAAAGTGAGTTGGCTCAGAAGAGTCTGGTTTTGTGAAGGGCTGTGTGGAGAGGGATGTCAAAAGGCACTAATTTAGTGAGCCCTTGCTTTGTCCCCTGTTTCAGGGGCAGGAAGGTCTGCATGGCATCATGCAGACCATCTGCATGACCAGCCTGGCAGGCTCAACCAAGCATTTTCACCTGCAAACACCAGAGCACAGTGTATGATGGGCAACTGGTCCTGGGTTTCATAAATAAGAATTACTGGCAGCATATCATTTAGAAAACTGAGAAACCATCTCTGGCAGTTTGTACTACAGATCTTGGTGCCCATCAAAAGCCCTGTGTGGACAGTGAGAGGAGGCACCACAGGCAGGGGCAGCTTCCATAGGAAACTTTTTGGGTCAATGCTGTTGTTGATGCTATTTGCACAGAATCCACATTTTCTGGCCTCAGTTCACGATTTCACTCACTAGAAATTGCAGTTACTTACATAATATTGAACAAAATCACAGTGGATTACATGGTACTTAAGACTTTTTGCTGCCTTTTCTGTTTCTTTAACTGTTGCCAGTCTTCTTCATAATGGAAGAATTACAGTAGTTTCAATATGACTTTTCATCTTGATACGAGAACTAATGATGGTAATATTTTTAAAAGTCAAACTGAACTGTTTTCACTTATCCAAACCAATTGCTGCAGCATTTGAGTTTGCTAAAATGTGACATTTCAGAATCATATTTTGTTCTAATTTCAGATAGGAAAATTGTTTCCTTCCTGGGCAATTTAGGATATATTTGGGAATATTTGTGGATGCTGTGCTCTGGAATTTGACTGAAAAGAGTATTACCAAGGCTGAAAACATAACAGAAAATTATCAAAACGCTGCTCATGAAAATTCTGTTGATAAACCCCATAAAATTGTAATAATATTTGCATTAAAAGTTTTCTGAGTAAAACCCCCTAAAACGTCATCTCTCCTTTTAGCCTCACTCAATAGTGGGTAACCACATTCCTGCCCAGGAGGATTTGCTGCCAGTTTTTGCAACAATAGTGCAACAATACATATTATTTCCAGAATGGAAAGACAAATGAAACTTTGTGGAGAAATCCAGCAGAATTCCAGCAGCCGTGAAAGGAAGGGCAGTCTGGCCATTGTTCTGGGGAATCTTGGCTGAGTCCTTGACACAGTTGCTGAAAATCTTACAGTAACATTATTGTAAGCAGCAGGGGAAAATAATCTCCTCTCAAAATCTTGCTCGCAGTTCCTATTTCACCAGCAGCAAATTGATTGTTTGGCAGGGGAAATACCCCCCTCTTTCCCTGTCTTGGGGCACTGGGAGGAGCTCCCTGCTCCTCTCAGGGCAGGAGGGCTCCCAGGTCTGCACTGTCCACACAGGAGCATCCAGGGCAGGGTCAGACCGAAGACTGAGGCTTGTTGTGCAGCCAAAACATTCCTAAGACATGGCAGTTCTGTGCCTGGGAAACAGCCCATTACAGCCTGTGAAGCAGAGATGCCAATTAAAGCAGTCCTGAGGGTGACCTCAGCCTCCCTGGCAAGTGTCAGCCCAGCACCAGGAACTGCCAGGCTAACGGAGAGAAAAATGGGCCAGCAAGGCTGACTCTGGGGTGAATTGCACCCGGGCATTTCAAGAGTCTAGAAAAACTGAGATTATATCGAGAATAATGAAGGTATTTCCTCATTGTCTTAAAAACTTTGATTTACCTGAATGTGATGGAAAATTTATTTCCCCATGCTCTGGGACACTCAGGTGTGTTAAAGTGACTTTGCTAATCCACCACGGGGATTGTTCAGGATCCAATCCTAATCTCTCAGTGGGAGACAGGCTGGACATGCTTTTCTATTTGTACATTAATATTGAGCTTCTTTATTCAAACTTCCTATCCAGGCAATGTCTGGACAACTTGTTTGGATGCATGGATGGATGGATGGATGGATGAATGGATGGATGAAAAGAAGGTTTTTCAAGAGGAACAAAAGTCTCCAAATGAACTATAACCAAGGATTTTAAGTGCTGCCCCTCCCTCCCTTCCCCCTACCTCTTCTTAGTGTTTAATTGAGTCATCTGTAAGCATTTTGGTAGGTCAGGAATGCAATTAAATAGCCTGTCTATCGTAAAATATTTGAGCAGTAATACCTGATAAAATCATCATTATCTTGAAGTAATTGACCACATCAGATAATTAAGGTTCCTGAGGCAAAGCTTCACCCCCAAAGGAAGTTCAGTGATATTAGAGCAGAGTCAAGACTACGTTAGTGTTTCCATTATAAACCTTATATTTTAGAGCAGTGTAATTATATCAGTAAAATGGCTGTAGTCTGAGAGTGTAGTCATGATTTGATGTCTTCTTTTTTTTTTTTAATAACAGAGCAAGAAGAATAGAAAGTATGTTGATCTAAGATACTGAAATAATTCTGATAAAAATGAAATTTGAATAGGACTTCATTTAAAAATAGGGGAAAAAAAACTCAGCAATGGCAGAATTAGATCCTATTTACATCTTAGTGAATTTTCAGACTAAGAAGGGTATAAAATTAAGCAGCTCTCCAGTAGTGTGAATGCTTTCTTAGTTTGAGAGAAAGATAATTCTGACCTTGATATCTTCATAGTTCTAAGTATTTTTTCCCAAGCAAAATCAGAAGTTGTAAGAAGTAAAACATAACACAACAGAAGCCTCTGGTCTGAGTTGTAAAAGTAGGACAAGTATTTCCCTCTCTCTCAGACATGATGTAATCAAGAGCTTTGTCACAGAATTAATCACGAATGAGATATATCTTAAACTTCATTCCACTGTGTGGAATGATAACTTTTTAGTACCTAGTAATTAACCATTTAGGGTTTTCTTCTGCAATATGATACCTGAGCAGGAAATTTGGACCAGAGGACCCACTGTAGTTCCTTCCAACTTGAACCATTCTGTGATTCTGTGACTCATCTCTTTTTTGCCTAAACAAAGGGCTGGGATTAAATCCTCTGTGATTTAAAATAGATTTTCTCACTAAATTCTGGGAGTTCAGAGCAGGATGTTGTGTGTACTGAAGCCTTTACATTTCTGTGCAATCACTGGTAGTGTTGCTATTTTGTGCTTTGCACAGTTTCTTTTCTCTAGAGTCACTCTCAAACCTCTTTGATTTTTTTTCTCTCAGTACCCTACAGGAATATTTTTTCGCTGCACTTGCGTTCTGGTATTTTTTTTTTCTGAAAGTGTCTTAATGAAAAATACGTACCAGAATGCTCCGTGTGAGTAGCCTCCAATGCTGAAGATCAATAACAGTTTATTTGATCACTGACAGCAAATGCTCTTTCAATTAAGCAGGTCACATAAATAACTTTCTGGTTCCAACATTATTTGGAAAGGCTGAGTATAAAATAAATGGGATTGGGTTGGTATAGGAGTCCCTCAAAAGGATTGGAGTAAAAAGTCATAAAAGTACTTGGATGCTGATCCTTGCTTTGTCAGGCTGGCCCAAGACAGCCAAACTGAGTTTAGAACTCTGCATTTTCTGATTTTAAGAAAGATGGAAGTTTCTTAAGCAAAGCTTTTAATCTGTTTTTTGTTTGTTGTTTCAGCAAGAAACACAATATAGTATATCCCCAAACTAATTTGTGTGCATGTGCATATGTCTTTGCCCCTCTTTCTTTAATATAACTCAAAAAAATTCCCTTTTTTTCTACCTCTGGGAGTTTGATATCCCTACAGGTTTCCCTCTTATGGCCACTCTCATCTTTGTATCACTTCCCCAGCCTCAGGAAGAGTTTATATTCACAGCAATGTAACCTCACTGTGTCTAACTATAGACAGACTAACATTAAAAGTGCCAGGCCATGCCCAGTTATAGTCCACTGAAATCAGTCAGTGTTATGGAAGTAACATCCCTACAACAAAAAGATATAAAATAACACATGGAAAACCTACTGAAAAAAAAAAAAAAAGTGGAAATCTACAAATGACATTTTCTTGTTGAAAGCTTGGAAAAATAAAGTCTCCACACAAGATGTAACAAGAAATCTGTATTACACAGCAGGGACCTGAACTAGACAGTGGGAATTAATGATTTTGGGAGTGTCCAATATTCAAATCAAAATCTAGAGTAAACTTTTGCAGTTATCTTTAATTCACAAATATTATAAGCCCAAAACTTGATCAAAGCCCTTTTGGATATTTGATTGTTCACAAAGCAATAGGGATGATCCTTGTTTCAATTGAGGTTGGCTCTGCAAATGATGCTGCTGTCCTTTCCCCTTTAATTTTTCCAATACCTGGTTTCTATGAAACAAGTTGTGGGGGGAGAAACAGATTTTGCAGCTGCTGAGAAAAAGATCAGAGGCACCAGCCTTGTTTAAAAATTCCACAATCAATTTAGGAAAAAAACAGTAAAACCCCAGGAAACTCCCCAACTTCACTAAGAAGTCCTCAGTTCAAAGATAGCTGTACTAGGAGGAATCCACAGGATCTGCCTGTCAATAGGTTTCTTAGAGGAAGAAACGTCGAGGGTGGTTTTTTTTTTTTTTTTTTTGCTTTCTCTACCATTGAGAAAGAACTTTATAACTGTGAAACAAGGTGAAACTACTAAGAGGGGCTGGTGGGAGAGGAGGATCAGGAAGGAAGGGAGTTCATGTCCTGAGGATGACTTGCCTCTGTGAACTGCTGCAGCTGATCTTGCAGCAGCTGAAGGTTAGATGAAACAACAACCTTTCACATCTTAGGGTCCATATCTGGAGGGTCTGAGCAACCCCAGGTTGCACAAAGCATCTTGCCCTGCCTTGGACTCTGAACTCTTCGTTGCTCAATTATGACTCTAATGTCATCTGAAGAAGTGTTAAATGGATTTAACTCTTCAAAGTAAATACACTTATAGTGACAAAGCATTCCAAAGCAATCCCTGAAATAGCTCACTAAGAATGCTGAGCTGATGCATATAACTTGCTTTTATTTTCTTACTTAAAAAAAAATCCCTCAATATTAGAGCACCTACAGCTTAAAATTTCCTGAACTACTATGGTGGGTGCTTCGGTTTGGCATCATAACCACAGGGACTGGGGCAAACTCATGCCTGTGCTCCCTTGTTCAGCTGCACAAGAGTGAAATGAGGTCCAATGTGCCCAGGGCTGGGTTACACATTGCAGTAGGAAGCAAACCATGATGGTTGACTTCCTGAGCATATCCACCCCACTTCTAGTCATCTGCAGCTAGTGGCAATAATGTTTAATAGTCACTGTTATGTTTGCCCCCTGGGATTTAAGTCACTTTCTGAGCCAAGTAGTGCTTTTGGCCAAGGCAATGTCCCGTGGATGTGAGTTCCACCCCTCAATCATCCGCTGCATGAACCAAGTTTTTTTTCCATTTATTTCAACCCTAACGTTATGAGTAACAGTAATGTTATGAGTAATCCAGCTATGACTACCGTTCATTACTATGGCAGGATTGCTTGGAATATGAGGAAACGAGATTTGAATCCTCTTTGAGTGCCACTTATCCCAAAAGGCTGTTATTGTTCATGAAAAAACGATGCTGAATGGCAACGCACAGAGACAACACTTAAGTTCCCAGCGCAGGAGTGGGATCTCCTTTGCACAAATGCATGTGGGATGAGTGCTGAATAGAAGCAAAATGAGCATGCAAATCACCCCATGCACCAACTGGTGTTTCAATGCCTGCAGAGCTGGGTGTTCACACAGGATCTTCCTCACATGCTTGTCTCCGGGGAGTTTGAATGCTGAAAGTGGCTCAGTGCCAAAGTACATATTTGCTTGTGCACATGCCCTTCAAAAAAACTCCAGCCTTCCTGAGGATCAGCCTGGTGTGTTGAATAGCACACCTGGCCACCAGTCAGGAGGGAAGAGGTTGATTCCAAGCTCAGTTACTCATGGAAGCTCTGTCACCTCAGTTTTCCTCCTTTCTCTTTAGTTAGTTTCCTTCCTTTCTCTCTTCCTTTTCTAGTTAGGTTGTAAATTATTTTGAGCTGGTGAGATATCTTTTTATATGCTCACACTACCCTAATCCAAATCATAATAATGACAATTGTATTCAATTGATGGGCTTTTCTGAAATTTCCCTATCACTGACTTTTATACTACCCATCAGAGCTGCAAATTCCTAAAGTGACAGCACCTATTGCCCTGCCATTATTATGCATAATAATAATTTAACTAAAATAGCATCAGAAAATGTGCATTACACAAAATGAATTTAAATTGATTTTTTCTTCTTTCTCAAAGCTTATTACTAATTGGTATTTTTAGAGCAGAGATTCATTTTCATACACTAAAATTAATGGGCCATATCAGCGGGTGTGAATCAGGATGGCTCCATTGAATTCAATGGGTCCTATATCATTTACTCCAGCAGAAAATCTCACCTATTATTCCAAAGAGCATTTTCTTTTTTTGTAACTCACAAAGTAATTGCGTTTTCAGTCTTATGTTCTGATCCTGCAAATAATTGTGCAAGACATTAAGTTTATGTGGATTAGTGCTGCTGATGCCATTGCAGCTACTCAGATGAAGGAAGTTATGGTTTTGCAGGATCAGACCTTAAAATGCAAATGAAACCACTGCAAAATCTAATGTGTACACAGTAATATTTTAAGAATGGCAGCACCAAATATCTAAAATTATTACAAATTATGTTGTNGCTTAATACTTTTTGTTTACTATAGAAGAAAATCCAATTTTTTCCCCCTGGAAGTTCTGTATCCTACATAGTCTGCAGCAAGTCTTTGAAATTCAGCAGGGGGACAACCTTTGGATTAAAGATGTGCTTTTTTCCTTAGCCCCCAAGAAATTCCAACTATAGTTTTGCTGAGATAAAGTGTTTTGAAATAGCCAATTCACTTCTTGCTAGAAAATTTGGCAATGAGTGCTGATTGAAGTAGGAATTTGGAAGACTTGCTCTTTTCGCCCCTTCCCCCCTTTCCAAGAAAATAGCCCTTTGCTGCTGGGTGTCCTGGATCTCAAACATGATGTGAGTTGGCTGATGTGCTAACAGTGCAAGGTTAAATGCTGCTGATGGTGCAAAAAGGACAGGGTTACCACAAGTTCTTTACACAACAAGAAAACAAAGCATTTAAGGAATGAACAAGAAAATTTTAGGTCGCAAAATTAAGCAAATAAAATTTAAGAATTAATAGAAATTCAAGATCCTGTAATAGCTGGCCAGGTTACAACAATCCTACACACTCAGTCTTCATTACCAGAATCACACCCCCTCATTCTCCTCACCACTGATGAAATACAAAGTGTGTATGATGAGCACAATTAGCATGGAATAGGCTTCAGTTTACCATGGAGGCAACACTTTTTTCCCCCCAGTTTTTGTATGTAATATATACATTACCATGTACTTTAAGTTTGTTCTGCTTTAAGGCAAATTGAGTTTGACATTTATACAAGAAGCAATAAAACTGATGCAGTCAAAGTATATTCCTAAAACAAGTTCAGTAATGTCTCTTCCAAACTACGTTTGAGTTAGTGGAATAAATGCCTTTTCATGTTTGCAGTTGAAGCACTGGCCAATTCTGCCAAATGGTTTTTGGAAAATTGCCTTCAGAATCGACTTTCCCTGGGGAAGATTTGCTTCTATGGAAAGAGGAGATACTGGGAGAATTTGAAAGAGAGAGAAAGCAAGAGAGAAGGCAGAGGGAAGAGGTTAAAGGCTAACTTTAAACAGGTGGCTCTAGTTTTTCTTTGTCCAAATTGTTCTGTAATTTCTTATCCTAACACTCTCTGGTTAACTACATCAAATTTCATTTTAGATAGAGTAGTTCCATGCTAATTCAGCTTTGCTGTTACCTCAGCTCAGGATTGTGTTTCTCTCTCTGGGCTTCCCAGTTCTTAAGAGCAATTACATGTTTGGGAGTCTCATAATTCCAACTCAGCTTATCTATCTGGGAGTCCTGCATCATTTTGGATCCCGTGGATTTGCTTCAATCCAGTTAAGAAGGGGAAAGGTGGGGACTTTTTCCACCTAGCAGGTGATGACAGATGTCTTGAATACAGATGCCAGTTTAGACTCCCATTGGTCATCCTATTTCTCTCCCCCATCTAAAAATGTTCAGAATGAGTGTCCTTTTCTCCCTAACCCTATTTTGCTACCTGAAAGAGAATATCTGCACAGGACAGTGCAGTAGCTACTGAAGTATGGTTTAGTTCACATATAGCCTTTCTGGGCTACTTTACAAGTTGGCAAGCTTTGGGAATCAGCAAGTAGTCATCGTTCAGAGAAGGAATCTGCTCTGTTTCATGGGAGTTAAATGCTATTTCCTAGCCCATCTATGGATGACCTGACTGAAGGAAACATATTGCAAATGTATGTGTCATATATAATCAAGCCCAATAAATATCTTTGGTAATACATAGCATTTTCCATCTTGCATTTAGGAGGTGAAGCATAAGCAGAAAAATTTTGCACATATTGCAACTTTCTGATGCTCCAGTTCGACTCTTTGAGGTGCAGATCATCTACCACAACATGATGTCTACAACTTGATGGGAAAAGCTACAGCAAAGTAGAGGGTTCTTGTTGTCAGTGCCTGCACCATAATTTCTGCTCTGCTGTTTTGAGGCCATCCCTGCACAGGCACATCCAGTTGTATTGTTTGCCATCTATCACTTCGATTTGCAATTCCTGAACACATAGAGGCTGCTGTGAGATTTCCATTGAGGCATCGAGGCACGTTTTCCTTCTGCCTTTCAGATCACACAAAGAGGACTGTGACCACCCTCAGACTCTGAACCTTTACACTTGACATCTTAGGTTTGCAATGGCACCCGTGAAAACAAGATGAGCATCTCAGACAGGAGGAGGGAGTTTATTTTTAAGTCGCACCAAGAAAACAGCTGCAGCATTTTCTCCATGACAGAAGAGCTCTCACAGGGAGGCCTGTCTTATTGCCTCCAAATTTCTCCCCTCTGAGGAGTTTTAGCCTTTCAAGACTCCCCCTGTACAAACCTCCAGCTCATGTGCACTGATGAACGTAATTCTAGAGCTTCGTGGAGGAAACCAGAACTATTTTTATTTTTGGTTGAGTAAACACTTAGCATTTAACAGTCAGGTGTTTATTTCACTTCCCAAACTGCCTCCGGCTCCAGTAATACTTAGCATGATCCTTTTCTCAGAGAGGGGGAGAAAAAAGGAGATTGAGTTAAATGCTCTCAAAATGGAGAGACCTGAGGAATCACAAACTTGTACCCACTGCCACACATCCCACCTCGGCCCCCCTCCTTCCTTGCCCCAGCCCTCCTTGGAAGGAACCTGACAGGAAATATTTGAGAGGTAGAGAATTTTCAATGAAAATATTATTTCTCCATCTGCCCACGCTTCCGCCCTCGCAGGTTGTATGGCTAAGTGACATTTAGGAATGTGTATCCTGCAGGCCGCTCGGTCGCCTGTCTTCTCACATGCTGCTTTCCCATCAGAAGCACATCAAGGCACCAGGTCCTCCTACCTCCCAAATGTCACAGGAGACACTTGATCTTCCCGAGCACTTCCAAGATTTTCAGGTCTGTTTCAAACCTCAGTGGCTCCTGTAAATGAAGGGGCTGACCCCTTTCCCACAAGCTCCCCATAGCCTTCCTGGGAGGCAGAGGGAGGGTGCGGTCCACCACTGCTCCAGAGCTCTGGGATAAAAAACCAAAAACCGTGAAACCTACAGAAAGTTGGCTGATCTTGCATGCATAGAGCTATTCAAACCAGATGCTCGCATGCCTTCCTGCCCACGCTACCTTACCCACACTGATCCGCTCCCAGCCCAACAGGAAGCTTCAGTTTTTTTGTACCTTGAGCCATTTTCAACAAAAGGCATAACAGGAGAGGGACACACGTGTGCTGTGATGACCTACAAGAGGCTGCAGTCAGCAAGAGACACGTTTTCTCCTTCATCCAAGGGCTGCCATGTTGCACTTTTTTCTTGGGCAAGCTAAATTTATCCCAGCTGGCTGGGAAGTGTTAAGGCAACATGGCTTGACAAATACCGTGTGTCTAGGAGGGAAGAGGAAAATGACTGAGGTTAATTTGTGTTGGGAATTAACTTTGGGGAAAAATAAATATTATTTGGACACATTTCAGCTGTCCCACCATCCCCTTTTTGAACTGGGTAATTAGAAAAAAGCCCATGTGTAGTTCTGTCTTTCTTTTCAGCAATGTTTCCCTGGTCAGAACTACTGAATGTTCTGCCTCAAATCTCCTGTGTTTAAGCCCCTCATTCCTAAAGGTTTTAAACTAGCATTTGCATCCTTATTTCTAACTTGCTCCCAGGCAAATCTTACCACTGGTTCTAACTGGGACATTCTAATTTTAACTAGCATAGACTTCTTGGAGTAGTGGTCACAAGCAAAGCTGTAGCAGATTTGGGAGGAACTCCTTGCACAGAACTCAAGTGAATCCGTCCAGGCTTGGCAAAAGAAAGGTCAGGTCCAGAAGTATTTTTTGCCCCAGTGTTATGGGAATGACAAAGTAAGTCAAGGCCAGAAGTTTAAAAAGGGTTTTACTGTAGCAGCCAGGTTCAGTTTTTCAAGCTGAACATCTCAAACCATACAAAAGAAGGTTGATTTTTGAAGAGTTCTGAACACACCCTGAAAACAGGGAAATCTGCAACATTCAGCTATTGACATTAAATGTGCAGCTCAGGGCCCAAGGATCCTAAAGAGGCAGAGAATCTGGGCTACCATTTTGACAGGCTCCAGGAAAGCAGGAAATATTGAGCTCAGACTTGCTAAATAGTAATCACTTTGCCAATGTTTCTGTTTATTTTTATTTTAAATGCTGATTGCATTTCTTAGCCATTTATTCCCACTTCTCCCCTAGTCCCCTGGCAATTACTGTCTTACAGATCAAGCCCGGTCACACTCACACTTGACTTGACAAAATAAAATGGTGTGAAAACTGCTAATAGAGGAGTTTGCAAAACATTCTAAAAGATCCTACCCCTCAAATTACTAATTAATTATACACAAGGCTGAAATCCACAGCCTTGTATTAGCATAATTCCATGGGTTCTGACTGGTCAGCAAAACCAGAAAGATCAGAGTCAGATCATCCACATCTGCGCTGTGGTACTTTGTGACTGTGCCTGTCTCTTTCACACCCAGAACACATTAGCCAGTGCAATTAAAAATACAGGAAAAACACATGTTAACAATTTTCTTATTGTAAACTTATCAGGTTTTTATTTTACTTTTTAGTCCCTGTGAAATGTGATTATTCCTTGGCAAAATATGAAGCTTTTTATAATGAATAAGGAAAAGAAAAATCTGTTTGGTTTTTTACGCAAGTTCATCAGAAAGGTGATCAACCACATAAACACATACCCTCTCCACCCCTTCCCATACCCATGTATCAGCTCACAGCTGTGTGGATATAGGCTTTGAGAGCTGAATAACCCATTAATCTTGATGTGGAAAATCAATAAATTGAAAATAATTAGCTGGGTATGAGAAGAAGCAAAGAATCAGACAGCTGTTATTTAAAGCACGACTTACTTAGGCATGTAGAAACAAGGTATAACAAGACATAAAAGGAGCAGAAAAGGGAGGAGCAAAGGATAGGAGGATATGAAAGAACAGAGTGCTGAATGCAGAGGCACTGAAATGCCTCTCATTCTAGCTAACTCTGTATAAGCAGTGTTCTGCAGGGGGGACTGTGGAAGGATCAGCAGGACTTTGGAAAAATGCAACTCCCTGAATGAAACAGCTGGAAGGCTCCAGTAGCCACCAGCCATGGAAAAGGAACAAAATTCCAGTCACTGTCAACAGGCATTGTCATGATTATATTTATCTCCAAGCAGGCAGAGAGCAGGGTCTGCTTTGGGAGTCAGAGAAACAGCAGCAGGATGGACACAAGAATGGTCATTGTCACCCTGTGCAGTCACAGCAATGGGGACACTGAATGGGTCAGACACAATGTGTCCCTCCTCTCTCTCCTGGTTCATGGCACATTGACTTGGTGACAACTGCTGAATAAAAACACACAGAGAAACAAATTAAGAGAATAAGAAGAATGTGCCTCACCGGTGGGGAGACAGAAACAACATGTGTACCAAACTGGTCAGAGCTCAGCTATGAGAGATGGTGTTATGAAGGGATATTCCAGCTGAGTGCAGTGTTTTTAGACTAAGTTTTAACACCCATGTCTTTGGCCAAACCAAAGGTCCTCGGTGCAGTTTTGAGAACTGAAGCACCAGAATAAACATTATGAATTATTTTTCATTTTGTGTATCATGAAAACTCCATGGGATCCATTATGAGAAAAAATATACAGGACCTGAACTAAAAAAATACTGGGCAAGGTACAGATCCTGCATGAAACCAACACAGAGAGAATTCCTTGTGGAGATAGAGGGAGAGTTTACAGGGAGAGATTAAAGCAGAAGCACTACAGGCCATACCCAAGGATGGTCTGAGAAGGATGCATGCCAACTGGAAAAAAGAATGTCATTTGTTTGAAGAAAAAACATATCTTACCAGGAAGTATCATATCAGCAAGTTACCAATCTAAACATGAAGCAGGTGGCCATGGCAGCCAAGAACCTGAAACAAGATCTTTGAGGGGCATCATGCACTTAATTAGCATTTAGTTTAGCATTTAATCCAGATTTTGCTTCTCCAGGAAAGCCTGCCAAGACTCCTGCCAGTCCACTTGAGATAATACAGCAGAGATGAAGCTCTGCCTCTCTTTATAGGGAACTCCTATGGTCTCTCACTACCATTTCTGTGTGTGAAGAGATGTAACATGTAAAGGAATTCCTAATTTCTATGCCCAACAAAGCAGTGAATATGACAGCTGATATAAAACCGTAAAGAATGAAGGATAGAAAAGACAACTACTTGCAAGGCTTCTCAGAACTCCAGAATTTCTAGCTTGAGGCTGGTACAGCTTTAAGCTCAGCTTTCTAGCTCTGAGTTTCTAGCTAGAGGCTGGATACAAAATGAGGCCTGTTACCTTTCCTTCTTTGTAGCTTCAAGCACAAAGCAAGTTCTACCACATGCAGTCTCATTAATCTGTTCAGATTAAGGTCAGAAAAGGAGCCACCCAGCTCTGGGATGACTTTGGAGATATGCTTGGGGAAAAGATCCAGAAACAGTAAAAGCTACTGTCTGTTCCAAACAGTTAAGGGAACCAAGTTTTCATGTCCTGGTATATTTCACATCTGTAGAGGAGGTTGGATTTAATGCAAATTTTCTTTTAGGTTGGAGTTGCTTTATTCATTTCTATGCTCTGCTTTCTCAGGGTAACAGTACTTTTCTACTCTATTAATCTCCCTTTCACTGACTCTTTAAAGCCTGGAGTTTTGCTTCCACATCCCTTCAGGACACTGAAAATTTCAATCTAGTTCTTGTAGGTCTCTACAAGTATGATAATAGTCAGTGCTGTGAAGCATCACAGAGCATCCTAATCCATTCTATTGAACCAAACAAACCAAAAGCTTCCTAAATACAGTCGGTATCTTCTTGTTACTCTACACTTCTCTTTCTAAATTTAATGACACAAGTATACCATTCCTCCTCTTTTATAGGAATATTCTTGGGACTTTATCAAAATGTCTTCCCTACAGAACAAAAATCAGTTTTGCAGTTCTTCAAGTGCAAAATTTATACCTTTAGATGTAGCCTAATGATGAGAAAGGGAGAAGCAGCAATGGCACAGTTCAGATCCAATTTCAAATTCAGGGATGTTGGGATGTTTGTCTTCAACCACTGCAGTCACCCAGAAAGGAAAGGACTTAAATTTCATGTTATGGGTTCATGCTTATTCTGGGGCTGTTTTAGATAATGAGAGGGAAGACTGTGTTTCATCTTCCCGTTCTAAATACAGTTTCCCAGGACTTTCCATTTTATTAGGTAGGATGACAGTTCTTTATGCCTTTCTTTTGATAGCCAAAGCTAATATATTTGCCCTTCTCACTCAAAAGTCTGTATGCCTGCACCTCTGTTAAGGGAAGATATAAAAAGTTGAATACTTCTACTCTGAAAAGGCTGTTTTTAATAGTTTGGATGGATCTATTTGACCAACTACAGAGAACAGGACAAAAAAGATTGGATTACAATAGAAAATAAAAGGAATTGTCAGGAAAAAAGAGGGTAAAGAGGCCAGCTGAATTATTAGCATGAAGGCTATGCTAGTTGCCCACTAAAACTCTGTGCTGTAAGAAATCAGTGAAAATAGAGAAAGAAATCCAACAGGCTCCAGAGAGTAAATAAACCTGATTGATGTCTAGGAGCCTCATCAAACATAAAAAGCAAGGACTCAGAAAGAGGGGGTTGCATTAAGGACTAGGATGACTCAGGCATAAGAATGACAGCAAAGACTGTATTAGGTTGAGGAGGAACTCTGGCCAGCTGTAGTCAGGTGAAAAATTGTCCATTAGCCTGAAGAGAGGCTGCTTTGGGGGCCAAAGCAAACCTGGGGTTGGGAAAGCTCCAGCATCTTTGCTTGGAACAATAACTATGTTCAGGATTATCCTTCTACTGTGTTTCTACTTCATTGACACTTCAAGCCACCAAGCAAAAATAAAATATAATTAAATTACACAGAAAAAAAGCCTGGGGAGGAACAAATCACTAGACTTCTGCTTCTGAAAAGCTGCAAACTCCCCCAACACAGTTCTGTCTGGGTGACAGAGCCCAGGACGTGCTGAAAAGAGCTTCTTTGGAGTGCAAGTCCGAACAGCTTTGCCAAGCCTGGGGAGCAACAGCCGCTCTCCCTGAGCAAGCCAAAGCCCAGCAGCTTCTCAAGCAGCAGCCAGTGTCAGGCTGTTACTGAACGTACCCTGCTTCTGCCTCCAGCCCCTGGGCAGCAGCACAGCTGCATGTAGAGGCTTGTGGTGGAGGGAAGAGAGAGACAAGAGAGCTCCCAGACTGACAAGCAGGTTTTGCGGTTTTGTTTAAGGTGCTGAATCAGAGTTTCACCTGGAGGGGAGGCAGGAGGGGATGGATGGGATCCATTATGAGTTTGCAGGAACAGTGGGGTTGGCCTATCTTGGAGGTTGGCAGACAGTTCTGCTTGGCTGGTGCAGCGGCTTCTACCGCTCCGGAGGGAGGTAACGTCATTGTCAGACCTGAACGTGCTGGTTCTTGTTGTGTGGCCCTACCAACAAGAGAAGGCTCCTTTGAACAGATCTGCAGCAATTTGAAGAGATAATGAAATTCAGCATCCACACAGGCTGCTCAGTATACTGAATTGTGAAAGGTTCAGAGCTTAGTTTTGTCCTACCAGACTGCCCCTCTTTGCTCCCCAGAGCAGCTTCTGGCATTGACTGCACTTACTCCTGGCCCAGGCAACCACTTTGTGGGGGTGAACTGTTGCTCTGTATAAACACAAATGTCACAAACAGAAGCAGCAGTTCTTTGTCATTGAACACACGGTGGAAGAGTGTCACACAAGTCTGTTACCAGCTCAGAAACAGTTGTGCCATAATCACAGAAAATAATGAACGTCCAAAATGGGGATGGGCCAGATTTCCATCAGAAGCACATCCATATTCTCCCCACCTCAGGGAGCACTGGTAAACTTCTCACCATTTGGCAGTGCTTCAATTATTGACTCCAGTGAGCTGGCCTGTAATTTTCTGCCTTTGCCATGGCTCATTCTTGTCCGTCCAGTCTTGTTGCACTACAGATGGATGTATCCGTGTTTCCCATGCTGTCACTAGATGGGGTGTAACTATGCTGTGCTGAGGAAATAAATCAGGAACACACTGAGAAGAGGAAATGGAAACAAGTTGATTGAGTTCAAGGAGGAGAAGGCTAGAGCAGTAGCAATGCCTTCAGGTCAAGATTAGGTGCAAGAGCAGAGCTGATTGGGGAAAGCCTTAGCTCCCAGTGACCATAGTATGCCAAGATTAAACCAAGCTTTTTGTGCCCTCAGTTCCTTGTTATTAAAATTCACCAGGAGGATAAATAGTTACTTCATTGCCGTCTGGTTTTATTCTGCTAGATAATGTAATCAAGGCTATTCTATACATGAGAAGTAACGCTTTAACTAAATATCATCTGAAAGACAACCATAGATTTTTGAAAGTCACCAGTATTTGTTGACATTCAAGACTGAAACAGCTGGATCATGACAAGGCAGGTGAAAAAAACAGGTATTTCTCTGCCCCTTGACTAATGCTTGAAAACTTCCATGATTTTTTTTCTAACAAAAAAAAAAAGGAAAAATAATTGCTGAAATAGAAATTTCTTTTCTGAATTTTCTTTGAGAAACTGCAGTTTGAGTTTAAGGATGATTTATATTCCAGGTTTCAGGGAGCTAAAAAAGTAAGAAAGGAAGGAAAAGAAATGGTTTTGCTTGAGTGAAGCCTTTTTTTAATGTAATCTCTCCTTGCAAAAATAAGACATAAAAATGTTTCTGCAAATAATTTTTGCATTGGCTGAAATTTTCATTAGGAACGAACAAGCACATAAATGAACACATTATCAATCAAATTCAGTGATTTGCCCAAAGCCACAAGGACAAAATAGCAAAATGAAGCACTGAGCCCTAAGATCCAAACCCTATGCTCTGGACTGGCAGATCCCAATTAGCAACAAGAAGACAAAATAAGTGGGCCCAGCTCAGTCTCGACTCTGCTAAGTCTGCCTCAGAGTGGTTATGTGGGTGGTGCAGAATTTGTCAAACAAGATGTTCACAAAGATCTCCCTAAGCACAACTGAGAAAAAAATGAAGACAATCCTACCATAAAGTGACACATAATTCAGCTGAAATGGAACACACTGATGCAACAGCAGAGAATAACTCATTCCCCTTAGGCAAAACTCATCCAAAAAGCTAATAATGAAAACTGGAGGACTCCAAACCATTATTTTCACTTTCCAGGCCAGCAGAAGGGATAGCTTATGTGGTTAGCAGCTGACTCCAGAGTTTTATTCTGGTTTCCACCACTAACTCACTGATTGATCTTGCAGCATCACTGTTCTGGGCCTCAGTTTACTGATCGGTGTGATGTGGGTGTAGGTTGATTACAAAATATTTAGCATATACCTGCAAAATCTTCTGAATGAATACTGGTGGGGCTGAATAATGGGGAAGATGCTAGTGAACTATTTGGAGCCTGCTTTCTCTCTGGGGTTGAAAAGAGGGATAAAAGAGGGAAACATCCAACATGTGCATATTTAGACTGTGAGGAAAGGAAAAAAATGAAAAGAGGAGTGATTTGTGCTGCCATTCCTATACTAGATGTTGTTAGAACTGTCAGGACCAAGTTACTGGCTGTGCAGGAGGCAGAGTTCCTGATGCCTGCTGCTGCAGGTCTTGGAGGATGCCTTTCAAAGGCTTGTACTAGCACCAGTCAAGGAACCAAGTAGGAGGCTGCTTGAACACACACTGCTGCCAAAAAATGGTGCTAAAATACAAACATAGTATCATTATATTCTCTGACCAGGCCTCTGTGGGTGTAAATCACTCAGTCCTGTGAAGTCAGGGCAGTTTGTACTCACTGAGAGTGAGTATACCTCCCTAGAGCACAACTAACTACCCTTCAAGGTAGTCCCTCAAGGACTGCATCATGGTATCTGTTTATTCTCAGCTAATGCTTCCAGCTCAAGTTTGCCTACCTAATATGTAAAAACTTAAAAGCTTCCTCCATTTATTACAGGGCAATAGAACTGAAACAATGCTTCTGTAGCTGTTGTCCAGACAGATTCTTGAAATAATAAGGTATCTCATATGCGTCAATCTTCTGGAAAAA
>VYZS01012293.1:0-10480 GCA_013400695.1 Neodrepanis coruscans | reverse complement strand
AATATAGATTTCAAAACAGCAATGGTCTTGCCTTTCTTTGGACAAAATCTGTGCACAGAGCAATGATTTGTGTTATTAATGAACACAGAGACTTTTCTTTGCCTCTGCAAAGACCACCACGGGGTCATTTAAACATTTCCTTTTCAGAAACAATGCCATAGGAAATTGGTCTCTGTACACCGGTAACAGAACTGATTTCTAAATATGATTCAGAGTCTTTCTCAGTCTTAAAATTTTATGTATTAACTCCTTCATTGCCATAATTAGTAAGACAACAAATACCAGATACTGCAGGACTGGCAGATAACTGCCAAAGAATCCAGACTTATTTGTTGTTGGGTTTATGTGCTCATCCCACATTAACAACACAACTCCTGTCCTCACAGAAAGGGTTTCTTCTCTTCCCTTAACTCATGTTCAGAATTTTCACATCACAGAACTGTTGCAGACTTATGTGGGAATTTCCCACACAATATCTAGAAGGTTTTAATCATATTAAATTATACCATGACACCACCTGTATTTAATTAGCTATAAATCATAACTAATAGCATAGAAAGTGCCTGTGTCCCACATGCTGTTTGGCAATATGGAATTGGGTAGAGATGACCATATTAGGGAGGACAAGTGTGTCCCAAATGATCAGCACAGTGATTTTAGGATTGTTACACACTCAGGAAAGCAAGTCAGCCTTACAGCATCTCTCCAGTCACCTCACCTTGGGGTGGCTCAAGTTGCAGTGGGAAGGTGCTACTCAGCAGCTTATGATAAGTAGGATTGTGACAAAAAAGGTGTAGTGAAGCCTGAATTCACCATAATCGTTCTCAAATTCATCTTCAGTGCTCTGGGCTGTAACAATGAGAATGGGCAAGGCCAGGCTTTGTCCAAGTACCAACAAGTCTTACAGTTCGTGCATATCCCCTCCTTCCTTCTCTTGCCATTTAAAGTTCCAGCCCCATTCCTTTGTGCTGGCTCTGGTGCTCCACACTGACTCAGTTTGTTTACCCAGAAAGAATGTGTTGGGTTGTTTTTGTTGCTTACATCAGTTTTATGCCTGTTTAGTGAGTTCAGTCAGCTCAGTGAAGAGCCTGAGTGGAAGAGCTGGATGTACCTGGGAGCAGAGCCAGTCTCAGGTGGCAGCAGGGGACCATTAGCACAGTTGTACCTTCTGAAACAACATTTCATAAAACTCTCATGACACAATAACTGAAGTACTTTCAGAAAGATCAGCAGGATCTAGGATTTTAGGCTTTCACTTTAATTCTCTTACCTTGGAAGTTTAAGCATGCAGAAAGTTTGTGTAAGTTCTTTGAGATTTGCTGCAGAGTCAGAGCATTTCGACAGAGATGTATCAGCATCTATTTACTGGGACCTCAAAACTTCAGCCAGGAAAAAAATAATTTCAAAACCTTCATAAAATTCAGTTCTTTGGAGTCCATTCTTTGGCAGCTTTTTACCAATGCAAACCTGGAGTCAAGACTGATTATCATCCCTAACTAGTAGCCAACAAGGGCTTCCTGATGGCAAAACGGTAAGATGAAACTAGGATATTTTCATTTTCCTTAAAAAAACCCCAAACAAAAAAACCAAACCACAACTAAGGCTGTTTTTTCTGTAAAGGGACTTGCTTTCAAGAGATTTAACCCACAGGACCAATATATGTCATCAATGACATATTTCAACTCTACTGTTGTAGAACTGTTTGTGAGCAACACATTTTTCAAGAGTTCAAACTGGCCACAGCTCCAATCACAAGAACCTCAATGTCTGAATAGTTTTAAAGGAAATATGGAATCCATTTGCTACAGACACAAGCGTGGGAACAGATTTTTAAGTTGCTTCAGAAGGCAACTTCCCAGCACCAGATCCAACAGAGCATTTCAGGACCACATGCACGAGATTATCTTTTAGATACAGTAAAACCAGACATCCAGTGCCTCTCACAAATAAAAGTCAGCAGGGTCTTGGAAATTAGATGTCCCAAGACATGATCACGCCATGGTGTTTCATATCCTACATGTGGAACTGGTACAACAGCACTGAATAAAGCACAGGGCTTTTTGCCACTTCATACCCAAGCAGCTGGGGAAGAAAACCAGCCCAAGATCCCAACTGTCAAACCTCTGTCACTACACCACTTGCCCAAAAATAAGGAGAACTCGGAAGTCTGAAAATCTTTAAACTTATCTCCTAATTAATGGTATGACTAAAGCATTGAAGATTTTGACTGTTTTCTGAAGCTGAAATACAAGATGTAAAGGGCCAAATATTCCAAAGGGGTACAGCCAGAGATGGCCACAGTTCTGCTGAAAGGAGGTTCCACAACTTCTCCCCAGCACTGTTTATATTCAAAGACTCTTCCAAGGACACACATTGCATGGGATTGCAAGAACCACCATAAAATTCTTTTCAGGAGCATTGAAAGAGAACATTATTTTTGAATGTAAAGGAAAGTATGTGACAAAAAATACATGTGAGGATTCTTTCAAGAGATTGTTAAATCAGTGAAAGTACATGTTCTCCTCTAGTGAGCATGAAACTGGAATATGACAGCAAATATTAAATTTACAGTTATATGTTGTTTACCTGCAAGATACAAAATATGCTGTGATTCTGTTTTCAGACACATTTTTGGGGGAAGAAGTCACTGCACTCTTTTTATATGTTCTGAACACTGCCAGCTTTTTTCTTTTTGAACATTCTCAATCAGTTACAGGAGCAGCAGCAATGTCTGCATTTGATGCTGTAATGAGCCATAACCAAGGAACAGCAAAATGACTTTGCACAGAAAAGCAGAACAAACAAAACCTCAGTTTTGAATAAACCAAGTCAACACCCCTGTACAGCCCAGCACACTCCCTTTCCTGTGACTGAGGACCAATGACAACACGCCTACAGAGAGATTTTTCATCTCTAAAACAGATCATCAAGCATTTAAATAGGAGATCAAACAAGAACTAACATCCATTTAGTATTTCCCTAAAGAGGTCTATGATGGTCTAAATAGAAATATTTTTATAAACAGGATATGCACATTAAAATTTACAGGAGCCCGTCTTGGTTTGGTCTGTTGGATCCAAACAACTTCTGGAATTGGGCTTTGGAAGGAAACAAGGTCAAACTGAGGGCTGAACATACAGCATTTTCTCAAGAGTTGCAAAACATCTTGTGGCAATTCTTACTATTTAATTTTCCCCTGTACCTTTATAGGAGCATTTGACCAGCAAAATACTGTTTAAAATAAAACCAGAGCATGTAGAAAATACCTATTGTAAAAAAATCAGTATCTTTGAATCACTGATTATCATTACTCAGGTAATGCACTACACTGCAGACTGGACTCCTGTTGTTCCCAGTGTGCCTAAAATAAATTTGGTAAAATTAGATCTTGGAGAGGCAAAATGAAATGGAATAAATAGCTGAAATGGATCAGAGGTCACTTGGTTTGTTCAGTCTGGAGGAGACTGAGAGGAGAATTCATCACAGTCTGCAACATCTTCACAAGGGGAAGAGGAGGGACAGCTCTGATCTCTGTGAGCAGGGACAGGACCTGAGGAACGGCTGGAGCCGAGCCAGAGAGGGTCAGGTTGGATCTCAGGAAAAGGTTCTTCCCCCAGAGGGTGGTTGGGCAGTGAACAGGCTGCCCAGGGTTTGGTCACTTCCCAAGGCTGACAGAGCTCAGGGAGTGTTTGGACAACGCTCAGGGACAGGATGGGATTGTTGGGGTGTCTGTGCAGGGCCAGGGGATGATCTTTGTGGGTGCCTTCCAACTATATTCTATGATTCTATATTTTTCTAAAGACATATCTATTTTTTAAGTCCTTTGTAACTTGCTTATTCTTCTTAGACACATCAGGGAAATACAATCATAGCTGACACGGGATTTTATGCTTTAAAGGTGCATTAAGTGATCCAACAACTTTTGTGTCGTCCACGCTGAAGGACCTTTAATTACAAAGGAAGATACTTTGAAGTTGAGAGTAATCTAGAAAGCTGACAGATTTATGGCATTTAATTCAAGCATGGTCCATTTTCTTCTCCTATCAGCTGCTGATGTCCTGTCGTGTCCAGGCCCTATGATGAGAAAGCTGGGTTGAAAAAAGAAAGAGAAAAAAGCAACTCATGTTTTGTTTTTTTTAAAAACACACACACACAAGTCCTGAATTGCAATTTCTGTTCTGGATGTAATTTAAGTTAGTGATTCAAAATGACATGAATTCCTAACATGTGAGTCCTCAAAGAGCTCTTCTCAAACAAAAGTGAACAGAGAATTGGGATTGTTCAGCCTGGAGAAGGGAAGACTTCAGAATGACCTAACTGTGGACTTCCACTGCCTGAAGGGAGCTCACAAGAAAGATGGAGAGAGACTTGACAAGGGCTTGGAGTGACAGGACAATGGGAATGACTTCAGACTGACAGAGGGCAGGGTTAGATGGGATACTGGGAAGAAATCCTGAGGGGTTTGAGGCCCTGGCACAGGGTGCCCAGAGAAGCTGTGGCTGCCCCATCCCTGGAAGTGTCCAAGGCCAGGCTGGACGGGGCTTGGAGCAACCTGGGATAGTGGAAGGTGTCCCTGCCCATGGCAGGGGGGGAATGAGATGGGCTTGAAGATCCCATCCTACCCAAACCATTCTGTGATTCCATGGAATGTGCTCCATGCAGAGATGAATTTCTATCAATGGCAATAATAAACAAACATGGGATATGGGAAAAGCTGTTGTCAGGAATGAAAACTGTGTTTTTCCAGATTACAGTAGGAAGAGTTTAATTAGTGTTTAGTAAGTACCCAGCCGAGTGCATTTTATGCATTGCTAATCAAGTATTTCCCACTTTTACAAGCAATGCACATATGCCTATGCACTCCATTAAAATTAATTTTTCCATCAAGAATGAATTAAAAAAATGCCACTCCAAGTTCTGGTAAAGTTTATTACAAAAATTACTCTTCAAAGCTTGAAGCAAATGGTGACACTATTTGTAAAACTCAACTAAAAAACTCTGATGTTACAATGATGTCTAATGAATTTAACTTACTATATTACCTGTAATTTCATAGTAATAATTTATATTTTAAAGACTATTTTTATATTCTTTGTATTTCATGTACTAATTAAAGCTGAATATTTATAATACACCATTTTTCGGGAACTGAGACTGTAGCAGTTAGTGAAGCAAATAGTTCAATATTTGCTGTTTAATATTCACTAATTCTTGTGTTTGGTCTTTTATTTTTCTACTCTCCTTTTCAAGATTGGTTGTCCTGATTAGGAAGCTATGAGAGAATACACACTCCTTCTCTTCTTGGCTTTGTGCTCTGCCAAATCTCTCACTGGCCCTTCATATCTCACACTAAAGAATATGATGCTCCAAGATATGGAAGATGATGACGAGGATGACGACGACAATTCTCTGTTTCCAACCACTGAGCCAATTATGCCACTAATTCCTTTTGATCTGTTCCCAATGTGCCCCTTTGGATGCCAGTGCTATATGAGGGTTGTCCATTGCTCTGACCTGGGTAAGAATGAATTTGTGTCTGTTCTCCACTGGTCTCTCCTTTAGAGGGTTTGTTCTTTAAAAGATGAACTCTACAGCTCCGTAAACTGCACACATTCATATATTCCTGTACTCATGATTTTCAAAATGTGTTTACATGTTTTCCATTAGGATTGCAAACCATCTTTGTTGTCCAGCACTTTTTTAACAACATAAATGCTTCCCCAGTTTATGTCCATCAGTTTAGAAAACTAATAAGCTGCTGCAGACACCTTCCATTAGCAATGGCTTCTATTGATAATATTGAATGGAAAGGTATTTAGAATATGTAACTAATAACTGTAAAAGTGTTTAACTGAATATTGACCAGAGTTAGGAAGTACATAATAATCTGCAGTTTTTTATCCCTAAGACAACAACCACAGAATGCAAAAATGCTTATATTTACCCTTTATACTACACTTTCTCCTGTTTTTTTTTTGTTTTTTTTTTTTTACTTGCATGATGCTCTAACCAAACAGGGGAGCACAAACATTTGCTGTATCTTTTGTTTGCATGAGATGAGCTATTAGACCCCTCTCTCAAAAAGGAAGCACTTCATTCATGGCTACAAAGTAACAGGTGAAGGGACAAGAAAACAAAGACAAACAAACCACAAGGAAGTTTAATGTAAGCACAGAAATGGGATACAAACCATTCACTCCACTAAACTGCTCATCACTGGGAACACTTCAGGCAAAAGAAAATCTTCTCCAGTCACTGCTGCAGGGACATCCCTGTCCTTAAATCTAAATTCATTACTAATTGCTCCAATTTGAATTAGTGCTCAGTGAAGTTCTCTCATGATTCAAGGCAATCAAAGGACTGTGGTCCCGCCTCGAGCACAGTGACAGTGACATTTCCTCTCATCACAGCTCTGCCACCATCCTAAACTTGACCCTGGACTGCTCAAGGCTTAGAAACATTGAGCCCACACAGAAATTGCTGGTTTTTTTAGAATGTGTCATTTTTAAGGAATCGAAATAAATTTGCTGACAGCAGCAAACTGTGGTTATTGCATCTGGTCTGCAGATGACAAATCACTTGACATAAGTTCAAACACAGAAAAAACCCACATTAGTAGATTTCATCTTTAAATAAACTTATTTAAAGCAACCTATTGATTACAGAATAATTGCTAATAAACTGGACATCAATCAGCATTTCCACTGAAAAGGAAGGTACTAACCCTAAGATGTTTTTTCTGCTGGTTCAGGATCTCAGATGGCCTGACCTGCAGTGATTTGTAACTGAACAGAGAACTGGACTGGGGGACTGACACTCCTGATAATGAAGGACTGGCAGTGGGACACCATCCTTTCCACCACATTTGTGGTACATTCTTACATTGTCAGTTCCTCCAATTACCAAAAACTCCCTTCTACCCTTTGCTTTATGGCAGTTCATGTTTTCTTTCCCATCACAATCATCAACAATGTCACTGTGTTTTGCTGTTTAGCAGTTCCTTTCTTTGTACTTGTACACAGGCACATGAAGTCTCTCTCTCTGTCACACACTTGTACAGGTCTGACATCAATTCCCCGCAACATCCCACCAGACACTCGGATGATTGACCTTCAAAACAACAAAATTAAGGAGGTCAAGGAAAAGGATCTCCAAGGTCTCACATCACTCTACGTAAGCTTTCTATTTCTCAAGTTTGAAATCTTATTTAGTAAACTAAAATATTTCAATACTTTTAAAATACATATGGTATTTTCCTTCTCCAACTGAATAGATAAAAACAGTCTAATTCCTGCCTGTTTGAGTGGTCCCACATAGTATGAAGCAAATAGATTGGAGCTGTAATAACAACTTCCTACAACACCCAGAAAATGTACCAAATGCATCCCACCACAGAATCTCAAGATTTTTCAGTCCTTAGCAAGCACAGAAACATTTCTTGCATTTTAAGAGCCTCAAGACAAGTGATCCTTTTTATCTGCTTGGCTGGAAAATAGTAGACAGAACTTAAATCTCACAGGAGAAACAGAATTATACTTTCTGAGGGTGTTTGCAAAAGTATCCAGCATGTAAGTAACACACATTGGGAAGAAATTGTTCCCTGTGAGGGTGGAGAGGCCCTGGCACAGGGTGCCCAGGGAATCTGTGGCTGCCCCATCCCTGGAAGTGTCCAAGGCCAGGTGGGATGGGGCTTGGAACAACCTGGGAGAGTGTAAGGTGTCCCTGCCCAGGGCAGGGGCTGCAATGAGATGAGCTTTGAGGTCCCTTGCAATACAAACCAGTCTGTGATTCTATAAAAGAAATCCCTTTAGTCACATTTGGTTTCTGGGCAAGATGTGAAAATTTAACAGGCCTAAGTGTTTAAAAATGAGCTTGTTAATTATTATGGCTTAAGCTAGGACAGAAAAAAAAGGAACCATTTGAATTCACATAAATTTATAGTTGGCAACAATTCCCGTCTCATGTCTGGGGACAGAATGGCCTTAGCAGCAATTTAGGGGTAAACACACAAATCTTGGTTTACATTCTATATAAAAGATCTTACAGAAATGAATTCCCCAAGGGCTGAGGAAGGCACTGGAATCCATCAGCAATCACCACATTATATATCAGAGTCACCACTTCATTATGTGACAACTGAGCTGCTTTGCCTTTTCTCCTCAGTTCATTTGTGGCAAAGCCTCACAACATTTTTACTGCGAGCAAAGTTTACTTTGTGCAACGTTGCAGAGTCCTGGAGTCTGCTTAGCAAAGGCACAGATGGCAACTGGAATTAGGAAGGAGCATTTCCTGTTTATTTCCTTAAGATAACCCCATTTTTCTCTGGAAAAAAAAGATTAATTCTGGTTTGTTCTATTTTTATTTTCACATTAGAGAGGAGGTGACTTAACCAACAGCACCAAGAAGTAAAAAAACCAAAACCAACAGCCCCCAAAAGGACTAATTCACTGTACAGAAGAGACTTAAACTCAGAAGAGTTGGACAATTATGGCAAATAATACAGATTCATAAGTCATATAGAGACATTACCATTTAAGAGACTCATAAAAAAATTCACTATTATTTTGCAGTATTATGTAGGAAAAAAAGATGAAATTCTGAGTTTTGAGAATTTGTCTGCATTAAGGAACAGCAACAAACTACATAACCTCCATACAATCCCACAAAACATTCCATACAAACATCGTGTTTTGCCAGTTCTTCTGATCCATTGGCACCTTGTCAGCTCTGACTTGGTTTTCTCTACCTCCTAGTTGATGCTCCATCTTTCAGGTTCTTTTTCACAACCAACTGAAATGCCCAAAGTGCTAAAGTTTAGTATGATGGAAAAATGAAGTATTTTAAATAATGTTGAATTATGTATCAAATTCATTACTTAAAATTCAAAATCATAACATTCTTGGATAAAGAAATCTCTCTGTCCACTATCCATTGTCTCACAGGCACTGGCTTTGAACAACAATAAAATATACAAGATCCACCCCAAAGCCTTTCAATCCACAAAGAGGCTCCGACGACTGTATTTGTCCCACAACCAGCTGACTGAGATCCCAACAAATCTACCCAGAACCTTGACAGAGCTCAGAATTCACGCCAATAAGGTTAAGAAAATCCCCAAGGATGTATTTAAAGGAATGAAGTCTCTACATGTTTTAGGTAAGTCAAATTAAGCAGAAAAGGTCTTTATCAAAAATTTTCATCCCAATGTGCATTTTCTTTTCAAAACTATATCCATGAAATGGGAATACCTTTCACAATTTAATTTTATGTGAAGTTGCTACACAGGTCAAGATTTGGGTAACTCTGCAACCCAAGTTAGAGAGTCTTAATTGTCTGAGAACTGTCAGTGCCACCTCTCAGAACAGCACAAAATTTCTATGCCATAAATGCCCTTTTTTTCCCTTTGGACAGAAATGAGTGCAAATCCTCTGAACAATAATGGAATAGAGCCTGGGGCTTTTGAAGGAGTAAATATCTACCACATAAGAATTGCAGAAGCCAAGTTAACTTCAATTCCTAAAGGTATGGTTTGCCTCTTCTATTTTACTTGTACCAGTACAATCCTAAATAAAATGCTTTAACATCTATATGATCATTAAGTTCATAAATTGTTTTGTATTTTCATTACTGCCAACATCCTACCTTATTTTAGTATCCAATTCCAGATCCCAAAAGAGTGAATACACAAACAGACACACAGAACACAGACATTTCCTCTCCTGCCTCCTCCCTGCCTGAGGGTCTACTCCTCTCTCAGAGTCATCCAGATTCCTCCCAGGAGAAACAGTGCAATGAAATTCATAATAAGATGTCACTTCCCATCTTTCACACATCAACCTCTCCAAAATTCTCATAAAGAAAGGATAAATTGCCTGATATTTGATCTGGCTCATAAGAGATAGAGAATTCCCTCTTCCTTTATGGATTTAAAACGTAGCTCTGTAATTTCTAACTTCAATTTCTAACGTTTCAAGTCACTCTGTAGCTCAGATGTTGTGCAATAAATACAACCTCCTCAATGCATTTGGCATTTTATAAATCTTTTGATGGAGTTTTGCGAAGTAAAACTTAATATTAACATTCAATTAAATTTAACAACAAATCACTCTTTTGTATAAGAAAAATAACTTGTGATTTGGAGGTAGCAATAAATGAAAACAGTAACTTGACAAATCAATGACCTTCACACACAAAAAAGTAGCCTCAAGGAAGTCAATACAAGACTCCACCTGCATTCTCTGCTGGTCAATGGGGTATTTAACCAAAATAACATGGTTTTCAACTAGTCAAAACCACTACCTAAGAGAAAAAGGGAGGAAACAAAGCATAACACCATATGCTTTGCCAAGCTTTAAGTTACAGGTAAACTGAATGTTGGCCCCATATTTATTACTAATCATTCAGAAAAAGAATATGCTTTTTATTAAATTTAATCTCTCCTTGTAGACACATATATCTGTGCATGTGTGTGTATATATAT
>VYZS01012290.1:0-11896 GCA_013400695.1 Neodrepanis coruscans | reverse complement strand
TTTTTTGCTTTATGTGAATTTATTTTATTTTTTTGTGTTGGCTTTAAAGGTCATTTATTACATTCATAACAACTCTATTATTACAGTTACTTCACACCCCCAAATTACCATTTTTTTTGGCATTTTTGAGCACCTTTATCATGGTACAAACAGCAGCCAGGTCACAATTCCCAATATTTTTCACTTTTGGGCTCTTTTCCTCCCTCTATGACCTCAGGAAACCTCTAACATCCTTCCTGCTTTATTTTTTATGTATCTGAGAAAAAGAACAGGAAAACAGAAACAGAGAAAACCTGAAAGCTGGAATTGCTTTTTTTTTTCTCCCAATCAATTCTCAAGAGTAGGAACAAAATGCAGGAGCTCTTAAAACCATGTTGATATTTCCAACATTTCAGGGAAATCTCTTTTTTCCTCTGCCTTCCAACATCCACCTCAGGGCAGCAAATTATTAAATGGCTCAGCTTCCCCCCAGGGTTTTTTTATTATTTCTTTATTTCATATCTTTTGGGGTTTTTTTTCCCTCTGAGGGGGGGAAAGGCTGTGTTTTGGAAAGGGGGTTTTGCCAATGTTTTTTTGCAACAAAAATTTGGAGTTATGGTGTCAGTTGAGGTTGGGAGAGACTTTTGGGATCCTGGAGTCCAACCCCAAATTAATCCATGATCTAATCCATGACACAAAGTGAGGACCAGGTTCATTCAGGTGGTTTCACTCCCTGCCAGGAGCTCAGAGGAGTGGAAATGTCCATCCCTTGGTGTGGAACAAACTGTGAAGGGTTGAACTGAGTGATTTTTGCTTCTCTGGGAGGTTGGGGTTGGTTTTTTGGGTGAGTGTTGTTGGGGCAGGTCAGGCTGGAGGGTGACAGCAGCAGAGTTGGGGTGTGAATGAAGTGAAGGTGTAATTTAGGATTTGGCTTCAAACTAAGAGGGGCTGGAGGGACAGGAGCCAGGGAATGGCTTCCCACTGGGGGAGAGGGGATGTGGGCAAGGAATTCCTGCCTGGGAGGGATTTCCCAGAGAAGCTGTGGCTGCCCCTGTGCCCAAATCCATCTGGGAACAATCTGGGACAGTGGAAAGTGTCCCTGGGGTTGGAAGTGGCTGATCCTTGAGGTGCCTTCCCAGCCAAGGCAGGGATTTGGGAATGGGAGGACACTGTGGGCTGTGGGGGGTCTGTGTCTTGTCCCAGGGCATCCCAAATCCTGGAGCAATCCTTGGGGAAATGCACAGTCCAGCCCAGCAACAGCTTCTGCTCTGGGAGCTGAAACAACCTCGGGAAGAGCAACTGGGGATCCCCTGGGAGCTGAAGGGCTTGGAAGTTGGAGAGGGACTGGGGCTGGAGGGACAGGAGCCAGGGAATGGCTTCCCACTGGGGGAGAGGGGATGTGGGCAAGGAATTCCTGCCTGGGAGGGATTGCCCAGAGAAGCTGGGGCTGCCCCTGGAGCCCTGGGAACGTCCAAATCCATCTGGGAACAAACTGGGACAGGGGGAGGTGTCCCTGCCCATGGAAAAGGTCAGTCTGAAAGGGAAAATGCCCTGCAGGCTGTTGGCATTATCCAAATCCATCACTCCTTCCCCTAAAATAGGGGGTACAGGACTCATTTCCCATCCTCACCCTGTGGCTCCCACTTGGGAACCTCCTCCTTCAGGAATGGTCCCACCACTGGATCTGTCACCAGGTGGGATCTGGGCCAAGAAGGGATGAAAAGCTTCATTCAGGCAGGAGAAAAGGATGGGTTAATAATGTTTAAATTCAGCACCCAGCCCCTGGATCTGGTTGGAATTGCTGCTCCTCTTGGCACAGATCAAAGGCTGGTGGGGTCTGAAATTGGTCACTTTGCACCCTATTCATGCCCTTGAGATTTATCAGCTCCCAGGAGCTTGAGCAGGAGTTGGAGCAGCTCATCTGGAGATTTTATGTCCATAATTCCTTTAGGATTGTTGCCTTGGGCAGGATTTTTGAAAGGACTGGATTCCTCTGCAGCCACAGAGCCCTGGAGGTGAAGCCCCACAGCTTTAAAATGCAGTTTCAGGCCAATGAAACTGGATTTTTGTGGCAGAAGCTCAAAAGAACAGCTCAGCCCCTCACAGAGCTGCAGGTTTTCGTGGAATCATGGAATGGTTTGGGCTGGAAGGGACCTTCTCCTCCTCTGTTTCACCCACCCTGGGGTGGCAGCTCCAGCAGGATGAGATTCCTGGGTTGGGAATGATTTTTGGCAAAGCTGCTGCAGCTGCTGAAAGCCCATGAATGGCCTAATGAGATGAATTAGAATATTAAGGAATCATGGAATAGCTCAGGCTGGGAAGGGACCTGGAAAAATCCATCTGGTCCAGCGTTTTATGGAAAAAAAGGAGCCAAAATGAGATGATCCAACACCCTTTGTAGTTCCAGCTTGAAACCCTCCAGTGATGGGGGACTCTGTGGAAAGGCCATTCCCATCTTCTGTTGTCTTTCCCAAGAAAATAAAGCAGGAAAAAAAAAATACTGAGGGGAAAATTGTTCCTCTAATCCAAGGAAGGGGGAGAAAATCAAATTATGCACTTTCTAGAAGTGTCCAAGGGCAGGTTGGAGCAACCTGGGAGAGGGGAAGGTGTCAGGGTTGGAACTGGATGAATCTTAAGGTTCCTTCCAACCCAAACCATTCCATGAAAACCTGAAGGTTTTTGCAGCCCTGACCTGGAATTTTGAGCTCCTGCCTGTGCTGGATCACTGGGAACTGGATTTATTGCCCTGAAACTGCATTTTGAGGGCCCTTTAAAAACACACCACGAGCTGCATCGTTTTTAAAAGGTTTTTAAATCCTTTCAAAGCCTTGCACCAGGCAATAAACCCCAAAGGAAGGGTTGGAATGGTGTCTCCATCCCTCTGATTCCATCCTAAATTCCACCTGGAGCTGCTTCATCCCAGCTGAGAATCAAGGACCACACCAAGGGACAAGGACAAAGATTTGCAATTTCCACTCAGGAGAAACCCAGTGCTGCTGGACAGGAGGGAATCTTCAAAATCTTGGGATTTTTAGCAGCTCTAAGACTCTTGGAAAGCCTTTTTTTTTTTCCCTGAGGGACAATAACCCATCCCAGATTGGGATGCAGCCCCCCACCACGAAGGGGAGGGATACTGGAGTTTTCCTTGTTAAGTCTGGTTATTTTTTTCTTATTAAAAAAATAAAAAAAAAAGAGCCTCCACTGAAGTGTCTCACCATCAAATTACCCTTTGATCAGCCCCATTTGCTGCTAATGAATCCAGATGGGTCAGAGGCAACTGGAACTCTGGGATAACACACCAGGGCTGCCTTTTATTTTGCCAAGGGGTGGAGGGAATTTCACAGGATCCCAAACCCCCAGATAACGATTCCAGCAGCACTAACAACACAGGGGCCCCCAGGGAACACGTGCAGATGTGTCAGGATTGCTTTGGCAAAGGTTAAGATGTTACAGCAAAACAGCCCTGGCAGCATCTGCTTTCATATGGTAATTTCTTTTTTTTTTTTAATTTTTTTTTCTTTTTTTTTTCTTTTTTTTCTTCCCCTCCTGGTTTTTTTTTTTTTAATCATCCCAGGAGCTTTGTGTTTCCTTTCCATCAAAAGATCTGATTCTGAAATCCAGGTATTGGCTTGGCTGGGATTTTAATGTTGTTGCAGAGAGGAGGGGGAGAAATGAGGGGGTTTTTAATGAGCAAATGTGGATTTTGGAGTTGGTGGATTTTTCTAAATGTTTTTTTGAGTTGGATCAAGCCCAGGTTTGATTCCTCTTGTGGCTCCATGTCCAGCTTTGCTGTCACCTGGAAGGACAGATCCTTCCCCCCTGGGAAATGGAGATCAGTTGATCCCATCCTTTCCCAGTGAAACCCCAGTGGAAAAGGAAAAAATCTGATTATTCATAAATAAAAATTGCTTTTCTTCTCCATGTTGTGACATGAGTTAGGAAGGATTTTTCTGTCTTTTTTTATTCTGTGCCTCTTCCTTAAGGATGGGGATCCAGGAGGAGACTTGGATTGAGGCCACAAATTTTGCAGCTCCTGATCCAGCCCAAAGGCAGGGAAGGCCTGGCTGTGTCCAGTGGATCTGAGGGATCTGGTTTTCCTGAATTTCATGTAGTTTTTATCCCATATTTTTGATCTCAGTGTATGTGGAGTTGGCTTTGCTCTCAAGCCAGATCAGTCTGTGTTGGAATCCTGGAGCTCATGAGCTGTGCTGGGAGCCCTTTGGTGTGAAATCAGCATCCAGGGCTCTTCTCCACTCCCTTTCCTGCTGATTTCTCTGGGATACAAATCCTTTAGGGTTGGTTGTTCTCTCCAAGCCCAGGGTGGGACTGGATATTTAATAAAACCTGTAGGAACAGAAGCTGCATCAACAGGAGCTTCCATTGTGTTGCTATTTGGACAAAATAATCCCAAATTTTGGGGACAAAAATCCCCAAAAGGCTGGGATTGAGCCTTCCCTGAACTCCCCAAACTGAGGAGTTGGGTGGGGATGAGGGTGGGAGATGTTTTTTGGCCAAACCAAGGACAGGGAGAGGAGCAGAAACAATTCCTGTCACTCAGGGGTTGCTCAGAGGAGCAGGATTATGGATCAGGGTGATGCTGCCACTCTTTAATCTGGGAATCTCCAGGGAGGTGGAAATCTGGTTTGTGGGGATGTGGCAGAGAGGAGGGGTTGAGGGTTTGATGGGGTTTTGCTCTGGGAACAGCTGGGTCACAAAACTCCTTTTCACATCCTGATCAACACAGAGAAAGGGAAAAATTCATCTCCCAAATCCCTGAGATCCCTCCACATGATTTGAATCAAATGCTTCAGTCTCTTCCTTTGCCACGTGTCAGAAATAACCCTCCACTCAACCTGGACCAATAATTCCATTTATATCAACCTGGGACTTGGAGAACCTTCCCTCTGCCTCGTTTGTGGCAACAAAATGAAGTAGAGTGGGTGTTGTTAGAAAAGCAAAACTGAGCCAAGATCACCTTGGGGGCCCTCAGGAATCTCAGAATTCACATGGAGCTGTTTCAATCTCCATCAGAACACCCTGGTTGACAGGTTGGGATGAGATTCAAAGACCTTGGAGGTCTTTTCCCAACCTAAAAAACTCTGGGATTCTTCAAGGTGTGGAGCAGCCATTTGGGTAAAAAATCCCAATTCCTCATTTTGAGGTTTGATTCAGCAAAGGTGAACTTTTGGGCCTCAGCAAACAGCTCAAACCTCATCTTCTTTTCTTGCCTGTTCCTTTTTTCCCTCCTCAAACCTCACCTTCCAACTCTTCTTTTCTTGCCTGTTCCTTTTTTTTCCCTCCTCATTCCCATCAGGGATGGGATGCAGGATTTCTCCAGCACGAGGAGGCTGGAATTGAGCTCATCCCTGGCTTTTTATTCTTTCCCCAGAGCACTGTGATTGTGGAGAAGACTGTGCAGGACCTGATGAACCTGATGCATGACCTGAGTGCTTACTCTGACCAGTTCCTCAACATGGTGTGTGTGAAGCTCCAGGAGTACAAGGACACCTGCACTCTTGCCTACAGGTACCCTACAGCCTTGAGAACCACTTGAGNCTGTCTTTTAAATAAACAGCTATATTGGCATTAATTCTATGGAGATTTGGGTCTCCAGACCAGAAGAAATGACAATAAATTGTGCCAGGACAGGTTTAGGTTGGGTGTTAGGGATAATTTCTCCCCTGAAAGGATGGTCAGCAACTGGAAGGGGCTGCCCAGGGCAAGGCTGGAGTCCCCAACAGCAGAAAGCCCAGACTAAACTTTGCCTGAGCCCTCCCAGAAACTGGTCAGTAATTGTGCCTAAAATGTCCCTTTTTAATCATCACAATAGATGTGATTTGTTTGGCTTGAACTTCTGAAGGTCCTTCCTTCCTTCCTTTGCTTGGTGCCATTCCTGGGTTTGGCACCTGCTGGGGACTAATTAGGACAGGCCTAATTTGGGCAATATCCTGATTGCAGCAAGAGGAGGAGCAGGAAATATTCTCCTTTTGCTGCTGGCAGATGCCTGAAATAGAAATCCACATTTCAAGGGATGCTTGAAGGTTTTGCCAGGCACTTCCATCCTCAGGGATGTTATGCCCTCTGCAGGGATCTGGGATCCAAATGGCTCCACAAAACCCCTCCAGGGTTTTCCTGAGATGGGCAAATCCTCATTTTTAATATTAGGATTATTTGTGGCAGCTTAAAATTGGGATCAACTCCTTGGAGCTGGGGGATTTTTAAGGCTGGGTGAAGCTCTCAGAGCAAGGCAGTCTTTGGGATGGCCAAGCCAGAATTTGGGAAGCCAGAGGGATGTGGGATTTGCAGATGGCATTGGGTCATTCCCCAGGGACTGGGAGGGTCCCAGCTTGGATTATCTTGAAGCTCCACTGTTGGTTTCACTGGAGAATTTGGTTTAGGGCTCCATGGACCTTTTCCAGGGAGGATTTTCCATCCCTGGAAGTGTCCAAGGCCAACCTGGGACAGTGGGAGGTGTCCCTGCCCATGGAATGGGATGAATTTTAAGGTCCTTTCTGGGATTCTGTGGGAACCACATCACCAAAAAGGTGAGAAGAGGAGGAATCATGTGGATTAAACTCTTGGAAAATGCTGATCCTGGGAAAGCAAGGACACCAAACTCAGCTTGCAGCTCCCAAACATCCTCCCCTCCCTCCTCCCTCCCCCCCCAACACTGACTCCACAAAGGAATTTTAAGGATCATAAAGCAGAGAGGGGGCTCTGTCCTCTCCATAACTCCATCAGGAGCCTCCCAAAGATAATTTGGAGATGTCTGAAGGGCTTCCAAAAGGCTGTAAATAATTGAGGAGAGTGAAACCCTGGAAGTGGGGAGAGCTGAGGCCATAAGGGAAAATAATAGGATGGAAGTGAAGGGAAGTAAAACACAAGCAGAGGGTCAGGATTGTTTTTAATCCAAGAGTTAGGTTTGTTCAAGTGTGAAATAGCCTCCCAAGGGAAGGAGAAGATTCCTTCAGTCATGGAAATGTGGAGAGGGCAAAGCTGGTACATCCAAGGCAACAGTTGTCTTTGCCTTGGCAGGGAAATGGCCAAATTTAGCATCAAATTCAGCTTTTCCATCTGGGATGTCAGAGGTGCTGCTGGAGCATTTTTATCCTGCTCTGTGAAAATAAAAAAAAATAAAAAAAAGGAGAGACCTTTATTCCCAAGTGGAAAAACACCAAGTTCCCCAAAAGCAACAGGAGGCCAAATGGAAATGCTGAGGCTGGAAACAAAACTCCCTCTTTTGTCTGTGACAGATTGAACATGAGGCTGGAAGAGAAGGAGGATTTCTATAGAAGTGTGTGTGACAAATTCATTTTCACCAGTTCCTGTGTGTTCCTGAGCAGAGCTTGTTGCCTTGGGATGGAAAAAAAATGATCTTTAAGGTCCTTTCCAACCCAAACCATTTTCTGTTTCTGTGATAAAAGGTGGTCTCAGGCTGGAAACTTGGGGTGCAAAGTATAATCTTTTAAATAAAGAGCTGTATTTGAATTAATTTTGTGGAGTTTTAGGATGAGGAGAAACGACTGTAAGTTGTGCCTGGAGAGATTTAGGTTGGACAGGAGGGAAAATTCCCTCCCAGAAAGGGTTTTGCAGCCCCAGGGCAAGGGGGATCCCTATTCCTGGAGGGATTTCAGATCCCTGTGGATGTGGCACTTGGGGACATGGGCAGTGGTGGCCTTGGCACTGCTGGGGGGAGTGGGTGGGCTCTGATCCTACAGGGTTTTTCCAGCTCTGACATTCCCAGGATTCTGTGATCCCAAGGATTCAGGATCCCTTGGATGTCCCAGCCTTTGTCCTCTCCACATTTCCATGACCAAAGGAATATTCTCCTTCCCCTTTGGGAGGTTATTTCACACTTGAACAAATCTACCTCTTGGATTTAAAAAAATCACTCTGGGATTTGGGAAACTCCCCCAAAAAACAATTCTTTGAACTTCCTCTTCCAGGGGGGGTCACTAATTCCTTATTCAAGAGGATGATCCATCCCCAACCTCCCCAACAGGAGAGTGATCCCAACAGGACATGATGGGTTGTTGGGCTTGGATGAAGAGCTCAAATTCCCTTTCCCAGTTAATTTTTTTTGGGGGGGGGCTGTTTTTCCCCTCAGGACCATTGTGCAGTCAGATGAGAAGCTGGTGATCAGTGCCTCCTGGGCCAAGGATGATGATATCAGCAGGCTCCTGAAATCCCTGCCCAACTGGAGCAACATGGCTCAGCCCAAGCAGCTGAGACCCAAGAGAGAGGAGGAGGAAGATTTTGTAAGGTAAAAAGGGGGTGGGAGGGCAGAATTTGGGGAAGGGGTTGGAAGGAAGGCTGGTGGGAATGAGCCCAGGGTGGTTTTTTGGGGAGTTGTGGGGGTCATTTCATGGAATCACTTAGAAAATGGAGAATATTTTNGGTGTCTCAGCAAGGTGGCAATGCTGGGATGGGATGAACTTTGGAATGCTGAGGAATTTTATTGATGGATCCCAGGGATATTTCAATGCAGGGAAGCACAAGGGTGTCTCAGCAAGGTGGCAATGCTGGGATGGGATGAACTTTGGAATGCTGAGGAATTTTGATGGATCCCAGGGATATTCCAATGCAGGGAAGCACAGGGGTGTCTCAGCAAGGTGACAATGCTGGGATAGGATGAACTTTGGAATGCTGAGGAATTCCAAGCCTGCAAATCCAAGGAGAAGGCTGGACAAACCCCCCTCCTTGGGACAGAAAAGTCCCTCCTTGTCCCTTCTCTGCTGCCCCCTCCTGCCCATCCCTCCCTTTGCTTTGCCTTGCAGGGCTGCTTTTGGCAAAGAATCCGAGGTGCTCATCGGGAATTTGGGTGACAAACTGATCCCCCAGCAGGAGATCCTGAGGGATGTCAGCGACCTCAAAGCCTTGGCCAACATGCAGGAGAGCCTGGAGTGGTTGGCAGGACGCACCAAGGCAGCTTTCTGCAGCCTCTCAGCCTCCCAGAGTGAGTATCTGCTCAAAATGTGGGTTTGGAGCACCAATGGGAATGGTTTCTCCCCTCCCCGGCAAAATTCCAGGGAAAGGAGCATTTCTTGCTGGGAGGGTGTTCACACCCTTGTGATTGAATGAGGAATATCCTAGGGATTGGGGAATAGGACAGGATGGAGTGAGGAATATCCCAGGAATTCAGGAGAGCAGCTGGACAGGATTGAGTAAAGAATATCCTAAGGAATTCAGGAACAGGACAGGATTGAATAAGGAATATCCCAGGAATTCAGGAAAAGGACAGGATTGAATGAGGAATATCCTAAGGAATTCAGGAGAGAAGCTGGACAGGATTGAGTGAGGAATATCCTAGGAATTCAGGAGAGCAGTTGAAATGAGGAATATCCCAGGAATTCAGGAACAGGACAGGATGGAATGAGGAATATCCTAAGAATTCAGGAGAGCAGTTGGAATGAGGAATATCCTAAGGAATTCAGAAACAGGACAAGATTGAATGAGGAATATCCCAGGAATTCAAGAGAGCAGCTGGAATGAGGAATATCCTAAGGAATTCAGGAACAGGACAGGATTGAATGAGGAATATCCTAAGGAATTTGAGAGCAGCTGGACAGGTTGGAATGAGGAATATCCTAAGGAATTCAGGAATAGGACAGGATTGAGTGAGGAATATCCTAAGGAATTCAGGAGAGCAGCTGGAATGAGGAATATCCTGAGGAATTCAGGAGGAAACATCTGAGGAGCATTAAAAAAAAAATCCACACAGTTTAGGGACTCCCAGGATTCCTGGAATTTCACGATCCCAGGGCTCCTGAGCTCTCCTGGAAGTTGGGAATTAAAAACCAACTCAGCTGTTGGGTTTTTTTATCCCCTGGGAAGTGATGAGGGAAATTTGCTGGTGTTGTGTGGCCATTAAATTCATTTTCCCTTGACAGCCCATCCCTGAAAAACATTCCTGTGGCTCCTGACTCTGGAGCAGAACCTTTAAACTCTTAATTCCAGCTCTCTGTGCTCAGTTCCTTGGGATCCAGAAGGATATAAGGGAGGTTTTACAATCAGCCAACAAGGAAAGACCCAAATTCCTGCAGGTGGCTTTGATATTCCAACATTCCCAAACCCCAGACTTGGGAGTTTTCAGTGCCTGGGAGACAAGAATGTGCTTTAGAAGAGTAGAAACCAATAAAAAAATGAAACAAAACCCAGTGGAAAACCCAAACTGAAACTTCAGCAGCCCAATATTTATTCACAGATCTTTAGTTACTGGGGGAGTTGTGGATTTGTGTTGGAACAGTCAGAGGCTGTTAAAATAAAACATCATTTTTTGAATAAATCAATATTTCCCCAACCTGAAAGGGCACAAAATGGGACTTTGCACACAGGAGTGAATAAACATAAAGGCCCAAAATGTGCTTTTTTTTTGGCAGCCTCCTCCTGACAATAAAAAATCATCTTTTTTCAGGAAGAACTCCCTGGTAAAAATGTCTGGAACAAGGGGGAGAGCCAGCAGTGCTGGGAAACCTGGTTTGATCCTGGTTCTGAATGAAAGCTCCTAAATGGAACATCCCCAGGGCTCACTGAGTTGGGGGGGAAAAAGGAAAAATTCAGGCAGAGGTGGAGAATAAACAGCAGAGGGAAAAATTAGGGGGATGTTTCTCTCCATCTCAACTGGGCAGGAGTGGAGGAGTGATGAGAATGAGCTGAGAAAAGGGAAAATTAAATGATTTTTGTTGTGTCAAAATTGATGCAGAGCTCTCTGCTGTCACTGGGGTTGTTCTGTTCTGTCCTGTCCTGGTTTTTCATCTCCTGAATTCCTGGGAATCATCTGGGAGCCACAGAATGTTAAGGAGCATCAGGGGAGGGAGGGAAATAACTGGAATTAAAATGAAATCCTTCCATGACAGAGGGAAGTTGTGGCTGCCCCATCCCTGGAGGTGGCCAAGGACACCTTGGAGGGACAGTGGGAGGAACAAGAAGGTTTTTAAGGTCCCTTCCAAGCCAAACCCTCCTGGGATCCTCTGATTCCAAATCAAGGGAATCAAGACATTCCCATGTCAAAGCCCAATGCAACTGGGACTCATCCTGCCCAATTCAATGGAGCAGGAGCCCCCCATCCTGATTTTTGGATATTTCCTAAATTCCTTTGAGCAACAATCCTTATTTTCTATTTCTCCTTGGACCAGGTGCCACATTGCATTGGGAAAAAAAGAGGAGTCACCTCCTTAACTGGGAGCACTGGGAGCACTGGGTGGGTGTTTTATCTTCCCTGCAGGATGAGAACACAACATCCAGGCCTTTGATCCTTTGTCTTGGGAGTAAATTTGGGCCCCCACTCAGAGCATCACCAAAGTGTTTAGGGAGTGCCCAGGATTTTTGGGGCAGTGGCAGAAGGACCAGGATCTCCAACAAATCCATGACAAGGTGGTGGTGGTGGCCCTTCGATGGAAATGGGCAATTTATAGGCACAGCTACAAATAATTGGAATATTTGGGATTTGGGAAAGATCCTGCTGGTGGTTTTTTGGGGGGAAATCTGTCAAAAAAGCCCCTTCCCAGAGATAAAAATTCAATCCCCCCCTGGCTGTGGCTGGGCCACAATTATCCCTCATTTAAAAGCAGCCCTGCTAATGGAGTGTTTTATCATGCTGGGCAGTCTCTGCATCCTTCATTATTTTAGTGTTTGCTGAGCTGATGGTTCTGCCACAGCCCTTCCCTTATCTGCTCTCCTTCACAATTGGATTTTATATTTTCCCAACCAGCCAGATCTGAGCAAGTCATTTTCCTCCCCTCTTTGTCTTTGGAGGGGAGACAAGCTTCTTTTTTTAACAGTAACCATTAAAGGATGAAAGTTGCTGGGGAGGGAGAGGAGTTTTACTGAGGAAATCAAGTTCAATTTTAAATAGGTTTTATGTGCAAATGGGAGTTGGGTTTTCCCTTCCTTTTCCTCTCCTGCTTCCCTGCCTTGT